>VZTZ01031129.1:1462-36811 GCA_013400955.1 Drymodes brunneopygia
GAGCGGCTCGGACCCTCCAGCGAGAGCCGCCTGGCTGGGCCGGGGGAAGGGGCAGGGGTGGGAGGGGATAGGCGCTGCTGGGGGACGCGGCTCTGCTCCGCTGTGCCCAAGTGCTAAACTGTCTCAGGCTGGGAAGACAATGCACCCTCTAGAAAGGTACGCCTTGAAATCTGATGGCTTGGTTTTGTTTTAGTTAGCTCCGCGGTCAAAGGCTTTGAAGTAACCATGGATAAAAGAGGAGGTGCAACAGAAACTGAAAATGGCGATGCTTTCCTGGAGCTGAACAGAATTACAACTAAATACCCACATCGTTATACAAAGGTCAGCTCACTCTCCTTTCATCTCTTGAGTTGTGCGTGGAACTCTCGGTCACAGGAGTGGGAGGTAGCGGCTCCTGTGAGAGGGAAACACTGAGGTGAAAGCTGAAAAGCCTTTGCCCGGATTAGGATTTGCGAGGTGGTATAAAACGAGCACCTTGTTAAATATGATGCAGTTGTGCAATCTCGTCCTCGATATGCTTTTGATTACCACCACCTTATTTTAATATCTGAGCACCCCACAACATGTGCTGAGAGATTATTGTAGAGACTGCAGTATGTTGTTCTACCAGCTTTCTCAGGCACTTGATAGTTCTGCTTTCAGCAGTGTTCTTTTAAGAAGTTGACCAAAATGTTTCCTTGCAGTAAATGCCATTTCCTAGGAAGGTGTAGCACATAAGATCTTATCAGGACCTTTCACATGTTTACTGGATGCCTTTTGTAACCTTAGAATTGCTCGTATTTCATTCCTGGAAGCTTAAATAGTTGTGACTCCAATTAATGCTTAGTGTTAAAACAGGTGCTTTTGTTTAACTGTGATGCCCAAATACATGCATGAGTGGAAGAAGAGTAGCCAAATAACTTGCAAATAAAAAATAAAGATTGTTCCAGTACTGAGTTTGGTATGCTGTGGGGTTTAGGATTCAAATCTTGTTTGGGGTTTTGGTACCACTGCTCCTCCTTTGGAAGGAGTCTGTAATGGTGGTTGATTTTCCCATGGCTGCAAGGTGTGGGAGCAGGTGGTCATTGCTTTGTGGAAAGCTGTTAAGATATTTCGCAGCAAATGGCCTGAAGTGTGGAACAGGGTGAGACAGTTTACTGTTTCTGACTGTGTTATCTTTCTTGAGGAATTCAGAGCTGTTGGCTTTTTAGTATGTTGTTTTTTAAAGGGGAAAAAAATTATCATTGTGGCTCTGTTCTGTTGAGATAGTAGAGCTCTGGCTTATTTTAAGTAGACATCAACAATAAACCACATACTTCAGAACTGGCAAATCTTCATGGGAATAGTACAGCTTTCTAAATCTCTAACTTAACGTTTGAGGATGCAAGGTGCACTGTTGTTCAGACCTTGTTAGTCAGTTAACTGCTAAGTGAAGGAGAGGAGCTGTTTTTAAAGCTCCCCTGCTGACAAAGTGGTATCTATTCTCATTCAGTCTTGCCGAACTCATCTTGTATAGTAACTGAACACAGCTTCAATTTCTGCTCTGTTTTTGGGGCAGTGTTCAGCCCATGCTGGTGGTGGCTGTTTACTGAACCAATGCATTTGTAGCTTCAGTTTTGTTAATTCAGTAGCTGTAGTTTCTGATCAGGATAAAGTTGCAGAACTAGTGCCAGAAGGTGCTCAGTCTTGTTTATCAGTTGGTTTCCAAGGAGCCTAAATCAAGAAATACCAGAAATCAGTCCGTGTTAAAATGCCTTGCTTCATATGATTTCTCTACATGTAACAGCTCAAATATAGCTGGTTTAAGGTGCTGAGGTAATCAACAGTGTGGGGTATTTTCATGTGTTCCAGTTTCCTACTAATTAGGGATTGAAAGAACACTGTTTTGGGGTATGTTCTGCTGATTGGGAAAGGGCAGTGATTTCCTTTAATGGTTTATATTCACTTACTACCACTAGGAAAGCATCTGGCTCATGCTATGAGTAGTTCTAAGCTGTTTGATTAAAATTGCTTGATAACAGCTACGCACACTTTTCCCCCAGCCTGCTTAAAAGTACTAGTGTGTGAATTAAACAAAAAAACTCACCCATGGAAGTGCTAGCCTTTATCTCCTCTGTTACAGGAGGGCTGTACAGTTTAAGTTGTGTCTTTTCTTGTTCTTGGGAAGCTGTTTCTCCAAGGGTGCACAGCTAATGAGTGAAAGGCAAGAAACAATTCAAATTTTTCTCACTTGAGTGAAAGAATTGTGATAGGATGTGAATGAGAGCCTGTGGACTCCCTCTCGTGGCCAGCAAAACAACCCATTCCCAATCTGGTGACGGACAGGGCTGTTAATACTTGTAGTATCTTCATCAGGCTCTGATAGTGTTACAGCACTGATGTTCCTCACAGACTGAGGTTTATTTTGGGAGGCTGTGGGCAGGGAGACCAGGCTCCCTTTAATGGAGCTCTTTTTGCTGAGAACTAGTACAGGGTGATGCTTGGGGTGGGGGGGGATGTTGACGTTTTGTCCAGCTACCAAATTGGCATGTGGGACAAGTTAATGAATTGATTTTAATCACATGGAGAAAATGTTCTTTCAGTTTGGTTGTTGTGTGGTGTCTGCTGTTAGGATTTCTTTATCCTTCCAGCTCTCCACTGATTTCTGCATAGCTCTGAATCATTTCAGTACAGTTGGGAGTGAGGCAGGTTGGAGAAAGGTGATCTTGGGAGAATGAGTAAGTGTAACTAGAAATGTGTATCTTAACTGCAGCAGAGTTAATGCTGATTTAAAGCACTGGTGGTCACACCATTAATAATGCTTCCTGAATGTGGCAGACTGCATTGGTTGCCAGTCAAGTGACTGACTGCTCAGGGTGTGCAGTAGTAAACTAAGGGCTGTTCAAAGCTGGGAGAAAGTGGGAAAACAAATTATCATTCAGCACTGATTTGGTGTTGGGTGGAATGGGTAATTGTATAACACATATTCTAATATCTTGGAGTTGGTGATGGTCAGAAATGGCAAACTTGTCTGGAATTTCCAGATCTACACCAGTAACTGGATTTGTGCTAATGCTTTTTTTATCTGCTGGACCTTATATAGCATTAACCACAGCAATTTTGATTCCTTCTTGAGAACTCACCAGCTTCAGTGTCTGTGATGCCTGTGTTGCTTATAAGCTGAACTGTCCAGGGAAGTGAATACATAAACATTTATGGTGTGAACAGCCTTGGAGTGTTCATGAGGACTGAACCTGGCCTAGTAAGGCTTAGTGCTTCGAATAAGTGTTTGGTCAGTGGCCACTGGTAGAACAACTGAAATATAAACTTTTTCAGTGTTGTATTTCACATGATATGAAACAACACATTGAGAAACCTGGGCTGTCAAATTAAAACACTAAATTGTACAGGCAGTCTGAAATAGATGGTTTGAGTCACTTAAATCTTATCTGGGTGGGAATCAAAACTCATATCTTGATATTTTTTTTTCTTTTTTTCCCTAGGAGGAATTGCTGGATATTAAAGAGCGTCCCCACTCTAAGAAAAGACCCTCTTGTCTTTCTGAAAAATATGACAGGTATTTTCTTGATTATACAAAGCCTATATACATTTCTTTCAAAATAAAAGTTTAAATTGCAAACAACACTTAGCTAAGAAGTGCTCTTATGTTTATGGGAGGTATACATGCCACAAAGTTCAGACTGCTACAGAGTCTAGTTTTCAGAAGTGCTAATCTACTAGGAAAGGCTCAATGCTCTGGCCAGGGATTTTGTTCTTTGAACAGAGATTTTCTGCTGGATCTCATAATTTCACACAACACAAGTCTTATGGACTTGGAGGAAAAAGTATGAGGAGTGTAGATGGGTGTGTAGCACAGACTGGGTCGGGCTGTAACAAGCTGCCTTGCTTAGTAGATTACTCTCCCATGTTGACTCTGTATCTCAATAAAAAATGAAAGTGAGTGTTCTTGGCTGGTGTTTGTAAATTTATTAAGCAGCAGTTTCTTTACTATTTGGATGAATTTATTGTACAAGTGTGAGACTGAGCTAAAATTACCTGAATGCTTAAGAGCAGCACCATATGATCCACTTGAATTGTGTTTCAGTGTACCAAGCAAGCTTCACCAATAGCTAGTCTTTTAAAATCTGATACTGGGTATTATACTTCTGTACTGTTGCAGAAGAGATCCAAATACCATATATGAGGTAGTAAGCAATAGTAAGGCAGATTTAGAAGTTGGGTATGAAAGATAATTTATTTGTACAGGTTGCTAACCAGTGAATGCTAGATTTCCAGCAGCAGCGTTATGAAGTATTTATTAGACTACAAAGTAGCAAGCAATTCTGCAATTTTATTTTCCTAGTGATGGTGTCTGGGATCCAGAGAAGTGGCATGCATCTTTATATCCAACTTCAGGAAGAACTTCACCAGTGGAAAGCTTTAAAAAAGATTTGGATTCAGATCGGACTTCTCTTATGCGTAGGATAGTAGGTGAGTGTGCTCAAAACTGAACCTGGGCTATTGGCAAAACCTTTCTGTTGGGATAACACAAAGGAGATAAACAAAGTATCTGAAAATTGTTTGACTGCGTAGGATAAGTATCAAAGAAATCTTGGTTGTTCCAAGTACACTATAGTGGGTTTTGTGGTGTCTGTTATCTAGGAACAAACCTGGGCAGCAGTCAGTTATCTCCTCCTATTCTTGCCATGCAATAGTGAATACAGATGTAAAATGCAAGTGCTGGGACAATTTCCCTGCAGCTCAAGGCTGAGTACTTAGAAGGTCTATAGTGGGAAAGCAGGTACTTCCTAGGAGACTGCAGTGGTTCCTCAATACCTAGCTGTAAATTTTTTGTTTGCACTTCCTGTGGTCTCAGCTAGATTAGCTTCACAGAAATAAATCGTGAGCATTTTCCTTTAAAAGCCCTGGGTTAGCAGCAAGGCTAGGGAACAGAAGGCTGCTGTACAGCCAACTCACTTGTCTTTACTAATACAGTAAATGTAGTGCTTTTTGTGTGGTCTTTGACTTGCAGATCCAAGAGAGCGAGTGAAAGAAGATGACCTGGATGTAGTCCTGAGTCCCCAGAGGCGAAGCTTTGGAGGTGGCTGCCACGTGACTGCGTCGGTCAGCTCCCGTCGGGCAGGGAGCCCCCTAGAGAAGGACAGCGACGGTGTGCGGGTGATCGGCGGCCGCAGGATCGGCAGTGGCAGGATCATCTCCTCGCGCAACTTCGACAAGGACCACCGGGGGGGTGACTCCAGGGACACCAGAGACCGGGATCGCGACAGGGACTACAAAGACAAACGCTTCAGGGTTTGTTCTTTCTTCTCCTGCTTGCACATTAAATCAGGGGGTTAGGACACTTGGGAATAAAAGCACCAGGGGCAGGTGAGCTGCATACAACAATTCAGTGTTCTGTGCAAGCAGGCTATTTGTTCTTAGGGTGTGAAGGGTGAGCACTTGGTGCTTCAAAACTTAGTTACATTCCTTCAGAGAGCTCATGGGCATGCATGTAATACTGTTTATCTGACAAACCCTGCCTGTGGCTGACTTTTACTAGCAAAATATTCAAAAGTTCATTTGTAGTTCTTGTCCTGGCAGTTGTCAGCAAGCATTATCTTTAACCTCGGCGAATGGGAGCTTCCCATGCTTTCAGGCTTTTTTTGATACCTTTGAAAAAAAGAGGAACCACTAACTCTCAGGCTACAAAACTGAGTTTATAGAAGCATTTGCAGATTAATAGCTTTTCGTGTAATGAAGCAGAAATTCAGCTGTGAAGGTTAAAATTTAAAGGCTTACATACAGAGTGTGCAGGGAGGTTGTATAAAGCTTTAAAAATTCCCAGAACTGGTGTGAAAGGTAGTGGTTTGCTTTGGGATTTGGGGAAGAATCTTGTGAAGCAGCATTTTATTAATGGTAATGTTTTTGATATCCCCCTTCAGAGGGAATTTGGTGACAGCAAACGTGTCTTTGGGGAGAGAAGAAGGAATGATTCCTACACTGAAGAGGAACCTGAGTGGTTCTCTGCTGGGCCTACGAGTCAGTCTGAAACCATTGAGCTCACAGGCTTTGATGATAAAATTTTGGAGGAAGATCACAAAGGGAGAAAACGTACAAGGCGACGCACGGCCTCACTGAAAGAAGGTAAGGGCAAATTGCACAAAAGCTCTGCTTGTCTGCTAGTGGGGCTGATTGCTGGGTATGGAGGTGGTTGGTACAGATCCAGACAAGTGTAAATAAAAACTTTATCTTAAACTGGCATAGCTTTTGGTCATCCTGAAGCACAAGATGTAAAGCCTATAATGGGATTTGTCATCTGAAAGATCAATTAGGTGATAAATGATTATTTTCTTTTCCAAAGAGAGGCAGGATTGAGAGGCTGGGAAAAAACCTTGTATGTTAAATGATACCACAAGTTGATCGGTTATTCTGAAGGTCTTGTTCATGTCTATATCCTGCTGGCTGCTCAAGGCTTTGTTTAAACTAACCTAATGCTCTGAGGTACTTGAAATATTTTCTTTTCGTACTGGTAATACTAACATTAGGAACACTGATCTGGGTAACAGCTGATCTGGTTACAGCTGTCAGTAACATAGCGTTAAACTGATTTTGGAGACTTGAATTTGTGTGCAGTCATTGGATTATTACTAAAAGAAAAGCTGCAGTATGGCAAGAGAGAAGATGACTTTTTAATGCTATAAATGCTGCAGGTGGACAGCATAACTGGATTGTAGTGCAGTTCCAAGCACAGGAGTTTGTAGCCATGTCACAGCTTTTTTGCAGTGCCTGGGCAAGCTTGATGAGAAGTCTTTAAAGTGGGAAGTGCCTTGCTCCTGATGAAGGAGCAGTATTTGTCACATGTTGACTATTAAGAACCCATGTCAAGAAGGCAGGAGCTGCCAAAGGATTCGTGATGGAAAAACAGCAGCAGCTGTTGACTTTGTGCAACAGCTGTATGTGCTTGGTGTGGCATAATAGCCCAGGCTGATCAGGATGCAGTTGTATGTGCACAGTTCAGTGGCAATTGTTAATTTTTTGACGTAGATAGTCTTACCAGACTAGAAGCTCTGTGCTAGGAGTTGTAGTGGGTGCTGTTTTCTCTTGCAGGAGCCAGCACAGTGTCACTGATGAGGTATCAGTTGGGGACTGGGTTCCTTTCGGCCTGTGCTCCCAATCCCTGGGCAAGAGCATTGGCTGTCAGGCACTGCTCCCACAGGAAATAGTCAAGTTCAGTGATTTAACAGTCACTTGATCTTCTTTTTAAGGCATAGAATGCAATGGTGGAGTGGCAGAAGAGGATGAAGTGCAAACTGTCCTTGCCAATGAAACTCCAGCAGATCAAGAAGTTCCTAGAGAGGCTGTTTTACAAGAACCAGCTCCAGGAGAATTTGACTTCAATGAGTTCTTTAACTTGGATAAAAGTGTTCCTGGCCTGGCTTCAGTGAGTTCTCTGGTTTTTAAGATGGTATATTCACGAGAAGCATTTTTGCTGCAGTTGCATTCTGTGAAAGCTAAAACTTCTTGCTTTGTGGAAGTTCCTTTATGAAGTGTGTAAGTTTAAGATGAATTTGTGGATATGTAGCTTTGGAGTGTTAGGATGTTTCTGCCCAAGTGTTATCCCTGGGACTGGCTCCATCTCCAGAGTAAGTGTTTGAGGCAGACTGGCTGACTATTTTTCCTTTCTTTTGGTCACTACTTGAAGGCTCAAAATCGACATTCTGAATGGATCTTCTTTGGAATTATTAAAGATATGTTCAGAGAAGACTCACTGTACAAATTTAGTATAGCTGAAGACAACCTTTACTATCTAAATCTGGGAACTGCAGCAAACAGATCTTTTGTGCAGACTGTCTGACAGGCACTGAGCCTGGAGACACTAGTGATAATGTGAAAAGATGTATATCTGAAAGGGTTTGAGTCTTTATTACTTTAACCTTCAAGAGGTTAATTAATATTTTAGAACTACTACTCCTGTACTGGATAAACATAGCCTACTAATTCAGTCAAAAGTCAGTTGTGTTCTGACTGCAAACAGACCTGACATGGTTTAGAAATACTGAGGTTTTAAAAAAATGGACCTCTGACCTAATCTTTAATGTGAACAAGCTGCTTGCATGACAAAAGAGTCATCATATATTTGACAAATACATGGAGGAGAGTTCATTCTCCCTATAGAAATTGTAAATGCTGTCTTTAGACTTGATAATCTGCTTTTCAGCATACGTGCAGGATTTCAAAAGCAGGGAATTCCCAAGTGAAAGTACCTGCTGATGAAACAGATGGGCAGATATTATATAACTTGTCATAGAAGTGAGTTTCTTTGTACTGGTGATATGTCTGTGACAAGTGTTATCATAGGTTTGTATATTTCTTGTCTTAATTCTTCTAATATGTTAGAGTCAAACAATCATAACCAAATGGAACAATATAATTTTTTTTTCTGTTGTAAGTAGTGTTGAGTGCTCCTTGTTTCAGAGAAAGCTATTTCTCTGAGAGGAAGAAGCTGCTCTTCCTTTTGTCTAAAAGAAAACATGCTGCCTGACACTGCATCTGTGCCTGTTGAGCCAGCCTTTAACTGGGTGCTGTCTTGCAGGATGGGAGAAGCTTTAGTTCGAGTTATACTTTTATAATGCACTGGTTTTTAAGTACTTGGGGTTCTTTTGACACTTCCACCTTAAAATGGTGTAGTTAATGGTCTTTGGGTGCTCTGATTGTGCTGTTTCAGTTACAGTTTTACTGTGAGTAAATATTTGGTGTCAGTTAGAGATGTACACTGAGTTATGTTAACTGGCTGCAGGAGAAAAGCAGATCAAAGCTTTGAAATTCTGGGAAGCCTCTAGTTGTCTGTAGCAGAAGAATCTTGCTTGCACAGTAAAGCTTCTCAAAGATGTTGCTGATCTTGCTCTGTTAAGGTTTTTCTCTTTTTTCCCTCCCCTAGATGATAGAGGATGTGCTGGGGGAAGGTTCAGTGTCTGCCAGCAGGTTCAGCAGGTGGTTTTCCAATCCCAGTCGTTCTGGAAGTCGGTCAAGCAGCTTGAGATCTACTCCTCATGAGGAACTGGAGAGGCTAGCAGGTAAGGCTGCAAGACAATGCAGGATCAGGGAGCCTCCTTCCACGTTCTTTCTTACTCATTCAATAAGAAGATGGCAGATAAGGCTTTAGGACAGTGAATTCTCCCGCAGTTTAAGTACTTGATGTTCTTTTTGGAAGCTCTTAGCATAAGCAGCTGTAAGTTCTTTTTTGGTAAATGTTCTTGTCAGTGCTTCCTGCTGACTTTCCAGCTGATCTTGGGCAAGGGGTGTGAGGCATGACTTTGCAGTGACATGTTGAAGTTGGTTGCCAGTGTATGTTCATCTTGAGCCATTGGGTTGGTAAACTGATGTCGCAGTGCTCCTGGTTTTGCTGTTTCAGGTCTAGAGCAAGCCATTCTCTCCCCTGGCCAGAACTCTGGAAACTACTTTGCTCCCATTCCATTGGAAGACCACTCTGAAAACAAAGTGGACATCCTAGAAATGCTACAGAAAGCCAAAGTGGACTTAAAACCTCTTCTCTCAAGTCTTTCAGCCAACAAGGAAAAGCTTAGAGAGAGCAGTAAGTGCCTCTTCAGCTATTGACAAGTTCTTGTGATGCAGTATCTTCCAGCAAGAGGCTTGGTATTCTGGAAACCTCAACTGCCAAATCCAGGAGTAGGCAGTGTTATAGATTTACTTACAGTACTGCAAACTCAGTATTCAGCAGCTCTCAATTGTGTCATTATCATCACTGACTCTTTTCATCCTAATCACAGGATGACATCAGGACTTTATCAGACTGCTTAATGGCCAGAAACAATTATAAGATGATACAAGTCTTGTTCTGAGTTTCCAGCTCTGTGTGTGGCATTTGCATAAGTTTTTTCATACTGGTGACTGGTAATGTCAGCTCTGAAACTGTGGCATTTAAACCCTGGCTTTACCAAAACTGACAGTGTAAGTCATCCTTGAAAGTGTCTATAATGCATCACATGGATCCATTTAGAGTCAGTATCTAAGAAGTTGAACAGTGGCTTGAGAATGTGATTTTTTTTTTTTTTTTCCTCCGAGGGTGCCTCCAGCTGAGAGATTTGCATGTCTGGACCCATAGCATGCATGGAGTGTACAAAATGCATGTGTTCTGTGAAATCTTGAGATCTAATTCCAATTTGGTTTTTCTCTTTGGCAAGTAGCATGTATTGCCATGTAAACTGGACTGAAGAAAAAGTGATGTCCCTCTGATTAGTGTGAAGCAGCTAGGCAGGAAAGCATCTAAGCACTGCAAATATTCTTAAGCATCCAGTCTGGGAGTAGGGAGTGTTGGCTAACATGTGGAGAACTTTCTTAATTTGACTTAGCAAAGACTTGTAGTTCTATTTCTGTTCTGTTTAGTCTGACTTTCCTACTAAAAACTTTTTCAACTTTGATCCTCACAAACCAAGGATGAAGGAACAATAATCTGGGGGGAAGCTTCCATTCCCTCAAAAGTACCTGATATGAGGCTCTATTCCCATAAAATGCTGTACACTTCTTCGAGTTGTGGAGTTTTCAGGTCAATCCCTCTCCACCAACTTCATATTTACTCATGTTCCATGCTGCATGTCTGCATCATTGTTTCTTTTCTCCACCTTCTTGCCCAAATTTCCGGTAAATGTTATTTCTTTGGGCCAACATCTGCAACCCATGGCATGCTTCTGTCTCTTCTTCCTTTTCTTTTAAGGTGTCATACCTTGTGATTTGTGTTAGCTGGTCCATAAAGCATGTTTAGCCTTGAGGTTGAGCACCAGCAGGTGTTTATATATGTATATCTATATATATGCATATACAGGGGATAAGTACTGCTAAGACCACTGTACCTTATGCTGGTTGTGCCAGTGAAATCTTTCTATAGAGGCTTTAATTTCTGAGCAAAATGTCTACTTCAAACTTTATACACACTGAGCTCTTAAGTGTGTGACTGCGTCTCTAAAGTATCTAGATTTTCCAGATATGTATTCTTTCTGCTTATGATAGCTTCAGACAATATGACATGGCTTGCACTGTGGCTGTAAAAACCATCTGGTCTCCTGGAATATAAGAGAAATTAAACTTTCCTAATTGGAAAAGAACCAACTCAATTGTCACATGAATATTCTGTTAAATGCAGGCAAAGTTGTAAAATGTAGTAAACAACACTTCTTGCAGGATAAATGAGAGTGAGAATTTAGTAGCTGAAGCCTAAACAGGTTCTTGTGGAGTCTTACATGGCAGTCAGTAGTTGTGCTTGTCAGTTCTCTGAATTTGGGTGTACTAGAACGTCAGTTTAAACACAGGCCAGTCATGGTTTGACAGCTAGTATCAATATCAAAAAATAAATCTTTGGCTGTTCCTAGTTGTCATACAACTTCTATTCAACACCTGCACAAGTATATTAGCTCACTTGAGAACAGAACCATGGTTTACAAGTATTTCTCCTGTATTTCTCAGCACATTCAGGAGTTGTACTTTCAGTGGAGGAAGTTGAAGCTGGACTAAAAGGTCTGAAAGTGGATCAGGAGGGGAAAATTGCCACTCCCTTTATGGCTGAGCAAATGGAAGAAGCCTTGAATGTCAGTGGCTCCAGACAGATGAAGAAGGATGGAGACATGACTGCATTTAACAAACTCGTGAGCAGCATGAAGGCAAGCGGGACTCTGCCTTCACAGCCCAAAGTCAATGTAAGTAGCAGCCAGTGACTTCTGTTAACAGAGGGGTAACAGCCAACCCTGACCTGAAGCCCAGATGTTTTTAGTGACCTTTGTTTAGTTAGGGGTATGTCAGTGAATAATCTATTATTTTTACACTTGGCTTTTAACATAATTTATACCAAGATGGAACTGAAGTAAATACTTGTTAGCTGGAAGATTAATATTAAACAACAGATGATAGTAAGGTTTAGACTGCAAGGGATTGTAGGATGAAATTTCATCCTCCTACTAAGTGCCTGAAGAGTGTGCTTGGCCCAGAAGCTGTCAGTAAATATTTCTGGCACCAGAAGATACTTCTAATAACCGAGTAGGTCTAAAGCATGTGTTTTTCCTGCCAAGCTCTGCCCAGGGATTTTTTGACTCATCCCACTTCACTAAAAGATAGTGAAGAATGTAAATTTGCCCCGTGAAGAATTTGCAGATTAATTTCAGACTTAAATCAAGAGTTTTGCTTCTGGCTGTCTCTTTACATTAATGTGCAATTTTGATGCACAGAAGAATATCTTAAATAATTTCTTTAACATGCAAACACTTTCTGTTTTGTACGTATTTTCAGTTAACCAATGGCTCAATGCTCCATCCCCAGTTTACACAATTACATAAATTCATATATTTGACCCAAACTTGAATGAAGCACAGTGAACTATCTGTATGCAATCTAGCACAGGGCATTTTCTTAGACAGAGATCTGTGAGCCAGCTCAGCCCTTTACTTTGCTGAAATTTTATTTGGCTGACACATAAACTACTGTTTTAACAGAACAGATGAAATTATTTCTGTCACTGAGACAAATGTAGGTAGTCTCTTAAAGAGCTTTGTTGTATCTATGTCTAATTTACAGTGTTTTTGTTTTCTTAGCAGAGCCTCGAAAGCCACTTAATGTCACCTCCAGAGATGTCAGGCCAGCCTCTATCAAAGAATATTCTGCAGGTATTCTTACTGGGGGGAGGGAAGTACTTAAAACTATATCCCCGATGGGTAAACAAAAATTATTTGAAAATAAGGTATTTAAGGCAGTTATGGGATCAGTAGTCAGACAAGATATAGAGAAGAGCCAGGCACTAGATCAGTTTACCTAAAAATTTGCCCTGTCATGCTATTTCCTGTAATTACAGCTTGAAAATGAAAGCCTTGCTGAGTGCCTAATTCTGGGCAAACCAGGATTGGTCTATCTGGTTGCACAAGTCCCCCTTGTCTCTAACTTGCTAAAAATAGGGTACCTGTAGTGTAGTAAAATGAGTTCATTTGTGAAAATTGGTCATATTTTTAATGTTCTTTCTTTACTTACTCTTAGGAACTTCTTGGTCCACCCATTACCAGACCTGCTTCATCAAATGTCCTGAGTGGCCTGATAGGTGGTTTGGAACCTGCAGCCTCTTTGCTGACACAAAGAGCCCCATCTCCCCCCATTCCACCTGTGTTCCCCACACGAGCTGCTTCTGCAGACTACCTGCGCCATAGAATATCTTCACCCATTGGTGAGACTGCTAGCAAAGTGGGTTTTTATTACTTTTATAGCTTTACAGCACTATAAAGACTTCCTGGCACTGGGACAACTAGGGCAGTGTCTGCCTTTTGAGTGTAAAGTGCCCTTTCACTTACTAGACTCTAATGTTAAATTCATCACCCAAACCTCACAGTGAGTTCTGGTGTGGAGTAATGTGCTGAGCCACTGTGTAAGAATAACTTTCAAGGACTGCTTGGCCATTTGTATTACAAAGCACTACCAGCAGCCTCCTTTGTAGCCCTTCAGCTCTATGACAAGGAAGAGATGTAGCTCTGTGTGCATTTAAGGGGTGAACTGAGAGTCTTCACAAGGAGTCCTTAATTCACGTAGCATTATTTTACTTTGGGATATGTATTCTATGTATTGAAAGAAACTGTTAGTAGTTTTAAAAACAACTGTTAAATATTCTTCAGGTTTTGGACAAGGTTCTCAGCAATTGCTTGGTGATCCATTTCCAGGTGTAAGGAAGCCCATGAGCCCAGTTGCTGCACAGGTTAGATGATGTGCTTTTTGCTTAATGTATGTGCATCTCTTCGTGTTCTGTGGTCTAGAACTAACTTGTGGAAACACTTAGCTGTTGCATCCAGATGTTTATGCTTCATTAAGTTTACTCTTTGTGAGGATGCAAAGTCTAATTTAGTAGTCTCAAAACCTCATTGCAATTTGGCCCATCTTAGAGTACCTCAAGTACAAGATTTTTTAAAACTTCTATTGCCTGTTAATAAAACAGAGGCTGTCAGTGGGTGGATGTTGGTGAAGACATTAGTAGCTATAGCAGTCAATCTTCAGTATCTTAAAACACCCCCAACCAAATACGAACTTTGACTTCTGTGTTTTTTATCCAACTCTATCTCAGATGAGTCCCCTGGAGATCCAGCAAGCTGCATTAGAGGGACTGGCACTCCCACATGACTTGGCCATACATGCAGCAAATTTCTATCAGCATGGCTTTGGTAAACCACAAATGGACAAAAGCAGAGATGGCTACAGAAACAGGTGAGCACCTTACTGCAAAATTTAAAGGGTATGCTGTTAACTGATTTTTAATGTGAATATTGTCTTTCACTAGATATTAGCACTAGTCACTCAGGATTGCATTGGTTCTTGGCAATGCTGCCTTTGATTCTGTGCCAAGAGCAGAGCCTTTTCTGACTCCCTGTCCCTTCACAGGCAGCAGCGAGTGACTAAATCCCCTGCACCAGGACACAGAGGGAATACATCTTCTCCAGCCCCTGCAGCATCCATTACAAGCATGGTCAGTACCTGATGTGCAGTTGTAGGGAGAACTGTGAAAGTGTCTGCAGTAACCAGGTTATAGCAATGGTAATGGGAAAGGGAGGCCATTGAGTTAATCATATTCATGTTTTGGCTGTGGCCATGTGATACAAGAACGAGTTTCACTTCATGCTTAACTGAATGTCTTCACATTGGAAAAGTGCCTTTTCTGACCACTATCTTATCTAAAACTGAAGAAATTCCATTAATGTTACCTTGACCTCGTCTTCTAAAACCAATGTGGTTATGAAAGGTGATTATGAAAACTCAAGGCATCACATTTTGGTGCTTAAGTTTTCAAAGACAAATGCTGAAAGCCATGAGATGCTTCAGAGAACACAGAACACTGGTGTGGGGGTATGAAGTGTTTGACCTAAGTGTCTGTGGGTTGAAATAATGCCTAGGAGCTTCAGGGTGACTTTGACAATAAGTAAAGTTTCAAAGCCAAGCTGTTGCCTCTGCCTTTAGTACTGTGTAGAATGCAGTTTTGATCTAAATTTTCCAATTAGCCAGTCAAGTACTTGCAGCTCAGGACTGACACAGACTATCACCTGCCAAATGAAACAAGTAATACAAGTTCGTATTCCAAATGAGTGACTTCCACAGGTGCTATGAAACTTTGAATGGGCGAAAACTCAAATGAGGCAATAGTTGTCTGCAGAACATCAGCCCTGAGTTAATGCAGATGAAGCAGCTCTATAGGAATGCCTGTGGAGCTGCTCTTCTGAACCAATTGCAAAGAGGAAACAGATGTAACTTACACTACAGCTCAGCTATTTTGTTTCAAGCCTGTTAAGGTACATTTAACTTAGAGAACAGCTGCAGATTTTGCTCTTGGACTTTTGAAAAAGCTAAAGAGAAATGCTTAAACTATAGAATAAAGCTATGAAATGAGGTGAAGTAAAATCATGGGCATGCAGCAGCTGATTCAAAAGAGTTTTAAATGGAAAGGATGTGCTAGAATTGGTGTCCTCCCACAGCTGAGATATTGTGGCCTGGATAATGAGCACTGGGTGAGGCATGGCTTCTTACTGTGTTCTGTGCAGCTGTCTCCTTCCTTCACACCTACCTCGGTGATTCGCAAGATGTATGAGAGCAAGGAGAAAAGCAAAGAAGATCCAGTTTCTGGGAAAATGAAAATCAGTGATGTTAAAGATGAAAATCAGAGACCAAATGAAGGTATTGTAATGGCTTTAAAATACCACACAGAAAAGGGATTTGGAATAGACTTAGATTGTCTCAGCATATAAAACACCCAGGCTACCTTTAGGCATTCCTGACCCGTGGAGATGAGGAGGGTGTAGAAGTGAGGAAATCTATGGGAGGAGGGGCTACAGCTGTGGAGGGGATACACTTCCAAGTGCACTCTTCCAGTAGTAATGGGGCTTAATACCTCTTTCCTATCAATTTCTGAGCAACACTAAGAGGCCTGGACCATAACTGCTTGCAACTTTTCTTGATGAACAAGCACAGGGACAATAATGCTTCCATAGCTTTCTACACCACTAATTGGAAACCTAGAGTTCTCTTGAGACAACTGAACAGTCAAAGCTGAGACCAATTAAGCTCTTAAGTGTAGCACATCAGGGAAGCATTTTGTCACCCAAACTGATGTAAGAGGCTATTAAAAGGAAATGTTCAACACCAGTTGCCTGACCCAGTCAGACTGCCATGGCCAATGGCCATGACATTGCGTTTCAGCACTGGTAACTGCAGAGGCAGCTTGCAGTTCGTGGTAGCAGTCCAGCTGAAATACCTCCACTGGTAGTAGTTGATGCCAAGGTATTTTAGGCCTTGTCTAACTCATCTGTATGGTCTGTGGAAGTAGCTTCTGGAGGTGCTTTAGTGTTCCAGATCTTGCTAAGCAGATGTCAGATGTAGAAGGCTGCTGTTAACTCCTAAACACAGCTAAACTGAAAAACCACCTTTGGCCAGACTTCTGGCACAACTCCAACTTACAGTCTCGCCTAGGGAGGATCTCTTGTACCTCCTGTCACCTTTGGCACTGACTCATCCATACTGCCAGTTCAGAATTCCTAAGAAAAAGGAAAAATAAGAATTAAAAGTGGAGTTACTGCTGATTCTGGTCTAATTTAAGTTACCTGTAAAGGGATTTCTGTGGAACATGTTCCTTCTCATTACTCTTTTGAAATAATTTGGCCAGAAGCATCCATAAAAAAAGATGCTTACTATTAAATATACAGTTCAGCTAGTTCTGGAATCTAACTATCAAATCCAGTCGTTAGACTTTAATTTTCATTAGGTGTAATCTCTAGCTGTGGACTGTAATAGCTGTATTCAATTCTAGCTACAGATAACCTACTGTCTAGTTCTGTGGAGAATGCAGATCAAGGAACTTTGCCCACCTTAGGTACCAAACTACCTGCACTGCAACGCTCTGCATGTTCCACACCTCTTACCCAAGCAAATCGTTGCACCAAAGAGCAAGACTACAGGCCCAAATCAGCTGGTAGGAAGACTCCTACAATGGCCTCCCCAGTACCAGGAGGCCCTTTTCTTCGTCCTGTTCATCAAGTACCCCTTGTTCCCCATGTACCACTTGTACGACCTGCTCATCAACTGCACCCAGGATTGGTCCAGAGAATGATGGCACAGGGGGTCCATCCGCAACATCTTCCTCTGCTGCAAGCAGGTAATTAATCCTTTTTTTTTCCTGTTTATGCATGTTCTCTTTGAGACTGGCTTTGTGTTAGGAATAGTACAAACTGATACTACTGGTAGTCTTTATAATATCTGAACTTCTAAAATCAGACAAATTCCAACCCATCTAAATACATATGTTTTGTTTTGCATTAAGTTGCTTATGCTTATCAGGTAAGAAGTTTTCTTGCTCTTGTTCAACAGGTATGCTTCCTCCTGGAGTGGACCTGTCTCACTTGCAGGGAATATCTGCTCCCATCCTTGGCCAGCCTTTTTATCCATTACCAACAGCAAGCCATCACATCTTAAATCCACGCTCGGGGACACCTTTGCAGCTCGCCATGATGCAACAGCAGCTACAACGATCAGGTAGGCTAAAACAGCAGCAGTGTGAGTTCTAGAAGGCTGATGAGTCTGCTACAGGTACTGTACTTCCTGGGGAGTTGGGTACACTGTGCTAGCAGGAAGCTGCTTTAATTTAGTTATTCATAATCACTAACCTTGTGTGGGTCTCAAGTGGTTTGGGCCACTGCAGGCTGTTATGCCAGAACAAAGCCCAAGTGAAGTGTTTGGTTTCAGAACATGTGTTGCTACTGACAGATGTGACTCTTGCAGCATGTGTGCGGGCTTTCAGCCTTCCTGGGCCACAGGCCACCCACCTTCTCCAGGGAAATGCTATTTGATCCTGGTCTTCCCTTCAAATCCGTGTGATACCGTGTCTGGAACTGGCAGTGTCAGGCCATTTATGGGAGTGCTAATGAAAATAAACACGTGGTACCTGGACATCCGGGGGCTCATAGAATGAATAAAAGCCACATTCAGCTCACATGCCTTATCAGGTGATAGCTCAAGGGCAAATCTATGCTGGATATTACTCCACCTCTAATAGCTTTACATTTCACAGGCTCTGGAGCACAGGGATCACCTGCTGGTGCACAAACAGCCCCTCAAAATGTGCTGCCTCGGACTGGATTATCTCATGGGCACACACAGCTTGACCATCGCCCCAGCCAGAGAAGTGGCTCTCCCATTGGCCTTGCAAAATGGTTTGGTTCAGATGTCTTGCAGCAGCCTCTTCCATCCATGCCATCCAAAGTCATCAGTGTAGATGAACTGGAATACCGGCAGTGAACAGTGACCACTGGGTGGAACACTTGTGATTCTTTAGACTGGATAAAAATGTCCATAGTCAGGACTTCACCTCTGTTTGGTTTTTTGGGGCTTTTATTTTTAGCACTCTGTGCAAAATTTCTTTTTGAGAGACTAAAGCACATGGCACCTGTCCTGGTCTCATGTCTGCATCAAGACTAAAGGATCCATTATGGCTTGGATAGTGAAGCCTGAAGAAATTTAGATGCACGACAAAGCCAGTTTAATCCTGGAAGTGTCTATTTTTTTTTGTTTTTGTAAGATATGTGAATGAAGTGCTGATATTCTCTAGTGTAGAGGTAGCAGCTATGGATTCCTTCTGCAGAAAACTACATGTATAGACCCTTCTGTACAGACTTCTGTATAAACAATCTTTTGTACATACACACCTAGAATAGCTTTTTTGAATCTATACAGCTGTACATAAGAGTAGCTGATAACAGTTGAGCTTTAGTTGTGCCTATGGTTTGGACCTTTCTCCATTGTATTGTCTCCATTGTGGGACTTTCTTTAAGATCTGAGTTGCATATCCTAAGTGTGAGTGAACAGGATGAAGTTGCTTTGCCTTTTCTTGCTGCTCATCTCCTCTAGGTCTCCCTCTCACATTTTTCTGTCACGTACTGTGCACTCAGTGTAGCTAAAGTGTCAAAGTCCACATCTTGCTGTCTATGTAACAAAGGTCTGATTCCCTGTGACTCTTGCCATCAAATGAGAGAATTGTTTAGTCTTTGAAAGCCTTGAGGATGGGACCTGGTGCAGTCATGATAAAGCCAGATCTTCAGTCTGTAGGTATCTACTGGTTGTTGCTCTTTCAAGAGGGCTGGTGCTGGTCCTTGTTTAGCTGCAGTATTTTCCTTGTTTTAATCTTTCAAGCCAGTTACTAAAGGTCATCAAAATGGAGCCTTGGAATCCTCACCCTTCAACTCCTCAGTCATAGCTGTGGAATATTCTGTACTGCCTTCAGTTGCTGTTCATAGAAGGGAGTCCCAAGAACTGTCCTCAATCTAGTTTGCATCTGGTGATGCCATTACTGTGAAACTTGCCTTTGGAGTCTTGTTCTGTGGCTTGAAAGGGGGAGGATGGGGTAGTTTTGTGATCTTACTGTGTATATTTGGTTTTAAAATAATATGTTCCTTTTAAGACTGTTTCACTTCCCTGAACAGTTAAATGTTCTCTTCCATCCTTCTGCATGGTTCCTCACTTCACTCCTTCACTTGTGTTGAGTCTAGTACTGCTGTTATGTCCTCTACCTAGCTTAGGCCGTTGTGCTCTTTTAAGAGGTGAAAGTAAAACCAAGAATTCTCACGGACTTGCTCTTTCTTAGGTCTCACTGAAAGCAAAGCCAGCAGCAGGAAAAAAAAAATCACTTGTCTGTATTGTAATCCTTGCCAGCGTGCTGTGGTGGGTTTGTTTCAGTCCAGCAGAGACAGTGTTGTATGGAAATAGCAAGCTGAAATATCCAATGTGGAAGCTGTTGGAGGTCACCCATACTTCTAGTGGTTGTTCCCAAAACAATCCTTGTAAAACATGCAATCACCAGCTTGTCCTTGTAAGATTGTTTTCATACTTTTTTAACTTGACACTTTCCCAGTAACATTCTGTAAATAAAGTTGATTCTACCAGCTGTCTGTATCAATTGCTCTTGTGCTGGATTATGTCAGAATATTGATTAATTTTTAGCGTTGTTCTTGTGGGTAAGATGGAGCCAGGGTTTGAGTTGAGATGCAGAAGACTAATTAGTGCATGGGTGGGGAGGATCAGTCTGCATTGGTAGGAGTAACTGGCCTCAGGGATGACCCAGGGTGGAATTGCTGCATTGAAACATTACAGTTCAGTGTGAGGAATGAGGCTCGGGGTATTAGAAGTTGTAAAACAAACCAGCTCTAAACAAAGTGTGAATGGGTTTCACTGCTGTTTCCTCACTCTCCCAGTAACAGCCTCATCTTCTGCCTCTTCAACTCAGGCTGATAAACCAAGCACACCTGCAGCAGTTAAGCTCACTTATGCAGGGATCTAGAAAAAGTGAAAATGCTTGGACTAGAATCAAGGCTTGGATGTTTCCTTACCAGGCTGAATAGCAACCACTGTTCTAAGGATTTAGTGCTCGAGTGGGTGTCTCTAATCACTTTGTCTTCTTGAATGTATAACAACATGAGGGGGAGTGTTTTTGATGCATCTAAATAAACAGCCCTACTTCCTTTTTGTAGGAGAGCAAATGCTAGTGGCTGATGCATTTGATGAGCATTCTTGACATGGGCTAGAAGCTTCTTTATTCACCTGTGAGCAACAGAACCACTCTAAGAGCAATGTGCTTCTCTTGGGCACCTTATTTCTCTATTGAGGCAGGAAATTCTTTTAAGAAAACTTAAAAGCCTTCAGTGATACAGACACAAGCAGCTCCCTCACTTCCACTAGTCTAAACAACTGAAAAAGCAACTGCTTCTGAGCAGAACTACCCAGCTTTTCCACAACTGCAGGACTATTAATAGCCTTGAAGTATTCCAACAAGAGCACTTTCAGATAAAGGCAGCTGGAACTCTGTCCTCTGGCATTGTTTTGTAAGATACGGTTCTCTAGCCTCTGTTTTTCATCTTTGGTTCTAACTTAGAACAAAATAATTCCTGATGTGTGAATTTCTTTTTGATTTGGAAAGACATGTACGTGCAGCAGAGCCTCAACCATGCCATCAAAGCTTCTTGTAAGATTCTGCCCTTGTGAAAGTCACTTAACGAGTTTTTCATCTGTAGGTTCTGCTGGAATAAGACAGTGCAGTGTAAGTTGGCCAGAAACATCACTTTTACCATGCAGCAAAGTACTATAATAAAAGGCCATTTCTAAATCAAAACTGGAGGTGGGGATGTCACAATTAATGACAAATTTCAGGCACAGCAACAAACCACGTAAGAATAACTTTATTTCTTCACAATCTGAATAACATCCTCATCTTCAAGAGTATGGTCTTTACCAACTTTTTGAGGGTTGTGTTTAACAGATGAACCCCAGACCAGTGCACTGAAAAAAGAAAATCAAATTTAAAAGACTTAGAGGTATGATATGCAAGCAGAACAGCAGCTATTTCTGTCACAAAGCTAATACAGAAAGCAATGCTTCAGAGCTATTTTTGTTCTCCTACAAGTACCTGGCTGAGTGGTCAGTGTGAACCAGGGCTACAAGCAGATCGAAACAAAGCATGGAGTTGTCCCAAGTACCCAAGTGTCTGGGACAATGGCTTGCAATGCTGTGTCTAGTGCTGCTTTTAAATAGCAAAATACTTTTTTCTCCACAGAGGACATTTATGTAGGAAAGAGCATGAGAACATCCAATACAGCAACTGAAGTACTAACTGATTATCACAGGCAGATTTATTCAATTTAACATTAAAAAGTCCTGGTATTCCCTTCTAGTTTAGAAGAGGATGAAATAATAAACCTGAAGCCATGTTTATTTTCTATTCTATATGTTCTTTTACAATAATACTTACTATTTAAAGTCTTTTATGAGATTTTTGTGGATCTTCATGCAAAAATCCTCCACTGTGGTCTTGCAGTAAGGTAATACCACAGGAGAGGTGTAGTCTGGGAGCTGCCCTTTGGGTTTGGTGTAGCTGTAACACAGATGGAACCATCAGTCAATACCAAAACCTTCTTTTTCAAGCCCATCATGACATTTCATCAGTGATTTGCACTGTCACCCCCAGCACATGGGCCATGTCCTACTCCTTCAATGGTTACAAATGATACACTGCAGAACATTTGGTGGACCTAAGCTGAAAATGCATCTGAGCAGCCAGTGGCTGCAGCAGGTTCTCCCTTGTAACTGCAAAGGTTTCTCACTGGGGAGCTCTCTGAAGGTGCTTTAAAAAAAGCCAAATGGCAATAGTTGTTGGAAAAGAACATCTTTAGTATTATGGTTCCAACTTGCCTTTTTTTTTTCTGTGAAAACCTCAACATATATTAGAAAAAACACCTGATAAATTCTATAGTAGATACCTTGACCCACTAAATCCCTTTTCACAATACATTCTATATTATCACAAAAGGATAGATATAAATTTAAAATACAACAATTACTGTATTATGGATATTAGAAAACTCATAAGTTCATCCAAAAATGCGTAAGAATTATGAGGTAAACCTGGAATAACTTGTAGTAAAAATATCTGAAATTCTGGATGAAGAACTAAGTTCTGTTAAGAGAGCTGCATCCATGACAGACTGAAAAGATGATTACATCTGGAATCACAGTGTTACCACTAAGTTTGACTAGAGTTCCATGTTTTCAGGAATTTTTTAAGATGTGCTTTGGTCTTGGTTTCACAATGTTCTCATTTAATTCCCCTACAAAATCAAAACAGCACTTATGGCTATGATGCAACAGCTAAGAAGAGCACAATTTCTGGGTTACAAAGCAAACACCAGTTAGTAGAAAAACATTATAAAATACTCGTCATTCATTCCTGAGACCTTTCTCAGTCTCAGCCATACACTTAACTGCAATTTTGACTCACATTCGGACTAGTTTCAAGTAGTCCCAAATTTTCTCCAGCAGATCATCAAAATTCCAGCGGTGATGAGCAGATATCGGTACACAGTGGGGTACTTTGTAGATGATATCTAGCTCTTCAATGGAAATTTGATCAATTTTATTTAGGACATAAATGCATGGGATGTAAACCCTGCAAAGAAAAAGAAATTGTTAGAGCGACCTGACAGCAGCACACTGCTACCTTCACTGGAAAGAAAAAACATTTTTACAAAGCTTATCCCTGTGCTGATGCCACATTGCTGGCTCAGCTGTGGGAAGCAAACCCAAAAAACAATTCTTTTCTTTGTGATACAGACTGCACGTGTGGCACAGCCAGGGAGCCAACAGTACCTGTTTCCTTCCACAACGTCAATCAGGTCATCGGCAGTGGCGTCGCTGCGCAGGGTGACATCGGCATTGTGGATTTTATACTCTGCTAAGATGCTCTTCACTGTCTCAGTATCCAGCTCGCTCTGAGGACACTGAACACAGACAGACACAGTGTTAACAAATGAGAGCTATCAGACAAATAAAGTATTACAATTAACACTGCTGTCACCTAGCAACCACTGCATATACATTACTAGAAAGAATAGCTGCATTTTAAGTTATGGGATGTGACTTTGATTTCACCACAGCTGGTCTGAGGAGAGGGAAAACAGATTTAAATCCTAACAGATTCATATATATTAATGCCCCACTGAGAGCTGCAATCAGACATTCCAGAAGCAGTGTTTCCTTTCAGTTTGGGACCAGATGCAACACAAACCCACCTATCTACTAGTTCAGAGCCCAGACAACTACAGTTCAGGTACTTACAGCACAGAGTTCTGATTTTTGGTATCTCTG
The DNA here is from genome assembly GCA_013400955.1 of Drymodes brunneopygia. Lineage (NCBI taxonomy): Eukaryota > Metazoa > Chordata > Aves > Passeriformes > Petroicidae > Drymodes > Drymodes brunneopygia. The sequence goes on from VZTZ01031129.1 coordinate 25,124, forward strand.
GCTATTTCTATGCTTTTAAAGATTCAGGTAAATGGGTTGCAAGGCCTGAAACTGAGCAATCCTCTCCGGAAGAACACTGTAGCCACAAAGTAAGAGGCAGTTTTTGCACACTCTGCTTTGGATCTCAAACTTGCTATGTGTGGAAAGCAACTGAGGCTCTGTTTTGGGGGCAAGGAAGTGGTCAGGCTCCAGGAGGTTTGGATGGCCTCTAAGGAAAGTAACTGACTGCAACACAGTACAGCAAGTCAGCTCCTAAAGAAATCACAGCACAGCATGGTCCCAGGCATACCATCAACTACAAATGCCTCTTTCTTCAAGCAATTTGGGTTTTAATTTTGGTTAAAGAAAACTTCCAACTTACTGTGGCTGTAAGGTTAATGCCTCCTTTATCCTTTTTTTTAAAGCCAATATTGGGGGGCTTACTATTCAGACGAATTCCAAATCCCTCCAGTTCATTCTCAATGATTTTCTTGTGGCCAAGGGGTTTCAGCACGTCCAGAACAATCAGAATGAGATTACAGGTTCGAGCAACTAAGAATCAGAAAAAGAAAGTCATCTCTCAAAAAGCATGTTCACACAACCTGAGACAAAGCAACCACAACAGGGCTCGGTGGACTGATGACACTATGGAAGCCCTGAAGGCCAGCACATTGGTTATTTTTAAACACCAGTGTAGGACTGAAGTTTATTGTGCTAGCCAAGCATTGATAGACAGATCTTTACATGTTGTAAGAATGACAGAGGCTGGAAAAAAATCCTCCTGTCTCCATTCAGACTGAGGACAATTAACTGGGTGAGGAAACGGAAACAGTGGCCTTGTTTAGGATGGGATCACATCTGCCTCTGCAAAACTGGCAATGTATTTTCACTGAAGTGCCAATACAGAGCACAAACCCAGCAAGTGCACAAAACCAGAACTGAAAACAATATGGAAGCAGCTACTGCTTCTGAGCAGGCAGCTCAAGTCCAGCAAACAATCCAGCTTTTTAAAGACATCAGGAAGAGTGATTCAACCCTTCATTCTCCTGCACGGTTCTCACCAGTGACAGGCTGCTGTCTCTGTCTGTAACACACTCACCTGCAATGACCTGCCGTCCTCTGCCTTTGCCATCTTTGGCACCTTCAATTATTCCTGGCAGATCAAGCAGCTATTTGTTCACAAGAAGGAAAGTATCACATGAGAAAAGCATTCTTCATTAAATCAATCCTACTTTTACCCCTCTAAACCAGCTGACTCTACTGCAAATCTGAACAGGGTATAATAAGACTGCTTCCCATCTGGTTGTTATATATTGTATTACCCCATGTACCCTATTGGTACAGTAGAACAGATCATCTCATAGGGAATAATTAGAACTACCACAGGAACTCCTTCCCGGAGCAAACTGAAAAGCAGGGGAAAATCCGTATTTCATGAGAACATTTCCAAGGTCTTCTCAAGTACTTCCACACATCACTTCTAACCTGCTAATGTCAGGTCAGACCACTCAACCCTAACAGCACACCATCTGTATAGCCCATCTCACAGACACCAGATCTCACCTGGATCTTTGCTCCTTTGTACCTAATGACTCCAGGCACAGTAGTCAGTGTCGTGAATTCATAGGCTGCCACTTCAGAGTACACACCAGCAAGATTACTTAGGAGAGTGGATTTCCCCACTGACGGAAAACCCACAAACCCAATGCGGGCATCACCCGTCTTTGCAACATCAAAACCTGCAAATGAGGAGTAGAAATATTTGTCTAATTACTGACATTTTATATCTTCTAATGTTCTGGACAGCACACACACTATTGTTTTTAATATTGCCTGAGCAAAAGCCAAGTAAGCTTTCCCAGAAGAAGGATGAAGGTGGGAAACAGATTGTCACAATCTTTACTGCCTTGCACCACTTTGTAACACTCCATGACATGTACCTGTCTTGGCTGCAAAGCTTCACAGTGGATCGTATTTGACTTGAGTGTAAGTGGAGCATTCCCTTTAAGCACTGCAGCTTAGGCAAATCACACCTTTACGTATAAAAACTGGCGGCTGCTGCGAAGGTGCTTCTTCATGTAAAAACCTTAAAATTTCTGCAAATATAAGATTATACGAGCCGAAATACAAAAGCATTTTCCTCTACACTTCAGGAAGGGCTCCACTCCACAGCCTTAGGAAGGGCCACAAATCATGGTTAGAGGTCCTGTACCGGGTAGGGACAGGAGGAAGGGAGGACGGAACAGCTGCCCAGAGAAGCTGTGTCTGCCCTATCCCTGCAAGTGTTCAAGGCCAGGTTAAATGGGCTCCAAGGAACCTGATCTAGTGGAAGGTGTCCCTGCCATGACGGGGGGGTAGGACGAAATGATCTTTAAGCTCCCTTCCAACCCAAACCCTTCTGTGATTCTATGACCATTTAGCAGATAATCTGACACGATCTGAGTGGACACGAACCCCTCCTCCCGCGTTAGATCGACTTCCGCCACACCTCCCGCACCTCGACAGCTGCTGCACAGACAACGCACCTTCCCCGGGGCCGCCGCCGCCGCCTCCCTTGGGGGTGATGAGCTCCCGGCGCAGCTTGGCCAGACGCGCCTTCAGCAGCCCCAGGTGGTGGGCGGTGGCCTTGTTCTTCTGCGTCCGGGCCATCTGCAAGGGCACAGGACCGAGGGCTCACACCGGGAGGGCTCTGCCGCCCTCGGCCCCTGCGCGACACCTGGGGACAGGGCCCCGCCACCCCTCCACCGCGCGGCCCAACGCCCGTCCCCCTCCCCGGCCCGAGCCCCGCGTCCGCCCTGTTCCGCGCTCCGTGCCCGGCCCGTCCCGCAGGAGGCGGAGGGCGGCGGTGCGGTACCTCCGCCTCAATCTCCGCGATCTTGGCCAGGGTGCCGCTCATGGTGGCGTCGGGCCCGGCCCGCCCGGCCGCCCCTCAGCGCCGCCGCTCCTCGCGCACCGACCGGGGCCGCGCACGCGCGTGTCCAGCTCTCGCGAGAGGCGGCGAGCGAGAAAGGGCGCGCGGCGCTCGCCGCCGGCTTCGCGCGCTGCCCTGAGGGGAGGCGGCGCAGCGCCCCCTGGGCCGTGTGCAGGGCGCGCGCCGCCTCACAGAAAGAGCGGGCAACGATGTGAGGGGCGAGTGGGAGGGAGAGATGCCTGAGTGAGAGATCCGTGTGTATGTGAGAGACCCTTGTGTGTGAGGGGTCCGTGTGTGAGGGGATCTGTGTGTGTGAGAGATCTGTGTATGTTAGGGATCCGCGTACATGTGCTATGTATGTGTGTGAGAGGTCCGTGTGTCCGTGTACATACGACGTATGTGTGTGAGATCCGTGTGTGTGTGTGTGTGATGTCTGTGTGAGATCCGTGTGTGTTCGTGCCCCGTGTCCACGCGCTGTGTGCGAGGCAGAGCGCGGCTGTGGCGGCTGCGGGGCTGTCGGAGCCGGCATGAGCCGGGTGTGCGAGAGCCCTGACGGGGACCCGGGGACGGTGCTGGCGAGGCTGAGGCGCTTGGCCGTGAGGGGCAGCTGGGCTGCGGCGCCCAGAGAAGCCGGTGTGAGGCGATGGGTGCCCGGCTGTGAGAGAGGACGGTGCGAGCGGAGCTGTGCGCTGAGGCAGTGGCCTCGCAGGTGTGTGCAGAGCCGGGGGTCTCGCTGCCCGCGAGGGGAGGCGGCGTGTGCCCTTCCCGGGGGTTAAACCGGAGCAGCCTTCTCCCGCATCCCGCTCTACTCCTCGCCAGGTGTGTATTTGTGGCACTCCGCGTTCCGCAGCGCTGCTGGACCGGGCGGCGCTGCCGCACTGCCCGTGGCGGAGCCTTCCCGAGCTGGTGCTTTGTCAAACCGGGACTTCATGCTGGAGCATTCCCACGGCTCCTTTCAGCTGAGCCCTGGCCGTACCACTTTGCCCCGGGGACATCTGTAACTCTCCACTGAATGCAGGGTAATTAAATAGAGAAAGGACTTTTTAATGGCCCCTTCAAACTTTAAAATGCCAAGTATTTCCAGCTTTTGGCTGTTTCACAAGAAGCCAAACAATTGGATTTCAAATTAAAAGTATTTTTATGACAAGGAAATACAATTTAATCATTGTTCAGGATTTTGGTTTCCAAGTTTGTTTCCGTGTCATATTTTGTCTGAATTCGAATATTTATAGAAACCTTTTTGTCCACATTCAGTATCCTTTCCAAGAAGGCTCTTCTACCTCAAATGTATTGCAACGTCTGTTTTTATAGGGTGTATCTAAATGTAAAACTTAACTTAAAAAAAAAAAAAGCCAAAAATACACTCTCCTGGGCCCCTAGTGTGAGCACTTAGACACACCTGCCACATCTTCAGACAGAATTCTGAGTATGTTACAACTGACAAAATTTAACCAACCTTACAACTGTTTTGGTGATAGAATCATGAAGTCTTCTTTAACTTACAGTGGAAAGAAAAAAAAAAGTGCTAGTGCAATGGGAACTGCACTGCTATTTGTGGTCTCCTTCTGCCTCTGCATTTCCCTTCTTGTCTCATGTTAATCAAAAAAGCAGCCTTTATTGTCATAAACTCTTTATAGAAGGAACTGTCATTAATATAAACTTATACAGAGCTTACTAAAATAGAATCTCAAATAAAATGGGATTACTATTCCTGGTAATGTTAGTTCAGCTAAGCTAGGGTAAATATAAGTGCACCTACCACTGTATATTTGTTCATGATTTTCTAATTATTCCTTGTGAACAATATCCTTTTCCAACATGGGACAGAGATTTGACCCTGGTATAAATTTTTTCCTACTTACTTCAGATGGAGTTGAACTTATTTATGCCTCAACTGAATTCAGCCATACAATCAGTCCACATTTGTGGTCCTTTTTAGTAAAAGGAAAAACATTGAGAAAAACACAAATTCTGAATGCTCAATCAGGGTTTAAGACCTCCCCTCTTTTGTGCAGTAGATCATGGTTAACTTCAGAACTTGTTGCTAGTTGTTCTTACAAACTCAATCCAAATCCCATAAACTGAGTCTAACTTAAAGTTATTTTTCAAAGTGGGGGCTGAATGAACAAAGATGTCAATAAAATACATGAAAATTTAGTTACTGGCTGGTTTTTGTGTTCCTGGTTTATGTTTCCATACTGTTCTTGACATACAGCTGCTGCATAAGCTCTTAAATTCTTTTTTTTTTTCTCAGAAAGTTACTCAAGCAAAGGCTAGAAGGATTTTAGGCACCTAAAAACTTCTTTCAGTGTCAAGTATTGTCCTTAATTACCTAAAGGGAGAAAGAATTTAATAAGGATAATTAGTCTGATTTTTGGTAGCCAAATTAACACTTTCTAATTGGTTAGGATATTTACTGTAGTCTATATCAGTTTATAACAGCACCATCTTTTAAGCTTCAGAAAGGCTTGCTCAACAGAGTTTGTTTTCAGGTTGTGAACAGAGAAACGTTACTTTTGTGTACTGTGAGTACCACTGCAAATTTTTTAATATAAAGGTGTTTTATGTGCTGTGGTGCTTAGAGAACAGGGTGGTTCTGACCATGGGAAATAAGGTGCAAGAGCTGGAAAAATGACTGAAGGGTGGGTGATTGGGAATGGATAAATTATGTCCCCTGAGGACAGCAGTCCAAACTAGAAAATAGAGTGCAAATTATAAAATCTTACTAAAGAAAAAAAAAAAAAGACAGTCAGAGAAGGGAAAATTCAAGGCAAATATTAATAGAAAATTGGATATAATGTCAGGAGAGAAAAAAGCCCTCAGTAGAACTGGAGAGAAAATGAAAGGAGATGCAAGAGACTGAGATCTGCTCAAAAGGTTAATTGAGCTTTACAGTGGGCACTGATGGAAGACAGAGTATGTGAATTACCATCTTCTTTATTATAAGGTATATGTGTGTTTTTTAAATTGCAATCATTCCATTTAGGAACTCTTGATGAAGTGCAACAGGGGGAACACTTCCAAAGGCTGTGACTTGCACAACGGTCAATCCCTCCTGGGACCAATTGCCTATAAAGTCAGATGACAGAATGAAGGTTAAGATCTGGAGCAAAACCCACAAATTATTAAGTAGCCGTATGAACGACTAACTGATAAACTGGAAGTATGTAACTTCAGCATTTTTCTAATAATATTCTTAATAAGATAAGGAAAGCAATATACTAAAGGGTATTCAGCAAGAGGACATACTGCATCTGATGTAAAAGTTGTCTCATCAAACACTTAGGGAACATGACACAGTATGGAATCAGTGATTGGGAAAAACCAGGACTGTTTGTTTCACCAAGCTCCAATGACAGGAATGTGACTGTAATGGCACATACCTCACCAACAAGATCTGAACGATGGAGGGCTGTAGAAAAAAGCGGTTTCAGAAATTCATATTCTACACACTCCAGTCCTGCTGATACTGATTTTGAGCAAGTAATTTACTTGTGCCTCATTTTTATTTTTGCACAACAGGAATGTGCAGTTGCCACAGAATGATTGAAACTTTCATGTTTCCATTGCATTGCCCTGCAAGTATGATAATGGTAGCTCACTTCCATAGGAGAGCTTAGGAGCTAATGCATTTAGTGGGTTTTCTTTCAAACTACCAATTTTAAATAAGCTACTTCATTATGGGTCAAATCCTGAAATTCTTGCTAAAACAACTAGTATTTTAGCTTGAGTAAGAGTTTTACTTACATGAGATAGTGAGATGCAAACACAGTACATTGAGAAGAGGCTTGCAACTCTTTTGGATAACCATGTAAAATTTATCATTGCAAAATACATGGTAAATACTGTGAGTATGAAATTAATTGTGATTACTTGTGTATGCTTCATTAAAATCACATCAAGTACCTTGTTAAAAATAAGCAGTGCATGCTCACCTAGTTAGGTCTAGTTTTTTTCCCCTCTTTTATATTCCAATGAATAACTCAAATACTTGTGGATATCAAGTTTATTCACAGGGCACTGAGAAGGTCATTTTAGCTTAAGAGCCACTGGTAGTGCAGCACTTGTGGTTTTGGTAATTCACCTCATGCCAGAAGCTGCAGACTATACTGGCAACCAGCTGGTGCTGCGTGTCTGTGGGCTTACTACTGACTGCATTTCTAGATTAGTGGTGGGATTTCTGCAGGATCTCAGAAAGTGGGGAGAAAGTGACAGGGAGGAAATGGAATAATGATTTCAGGTGAAGCAAGGATCTTGATATTTCATATCCTCTCAGAAACGATCACCAGCCCAGTGAAAAATAATCTGTAAAAAATTATAATAGCAATCTGAGTATGTATGATTTTAAGAATTATGGCTATGGGACCTGCCAGAGTTTCCTCATGAAAAACAGGTAACTGCAAGTTAAGGCATATAGAGTATTGGTTCATTTTAAGGTGTTTTTTTCTGTGGAGTTTCATTTGTTTTTGGTTTTTTTTCTAATTTTTACAGTTTTGCAAATTACCCTATGAATTGTACTTTGATTTGAGAACTGGCTGCTAATTAACCCTATTATTGTATTTCAGGGAAGAATTGCTCATGTTGAAGAGGAGACAAAACTATAATGAGCTATAATGAGTTGACTAAGGGCCAGCTTCACGCCTGTTTGGAGGAAAGAGATTTTGAAAACCCTCTATCAAAAGGTAAGATTTTTTAGATCCATAGTACTGAATCTTCAATTGAAGCATAATACTGATTGCCTGAGGTGAAGTGATTCTGAGAGTTGATGCAATTCACATCTTAATTAACTCTTGAGGCAACAGACAGGAAGTTGTGTCTCTTTTGAATGTTGTAAAATGTACAGATGTAGCCGTTCCTAGTTGTCTTCTAGGATTAACTTCTTTTTATGCCAGTTTATTTGTTATCTAGGGAGGAATTTTTCTGGGGACAGCACAGTAGTTTAGCTGTTAATCTGTAAATACCAAACCTTTGTTGCTTGCATTGCATACTTAGGATTGTATTGTAATGTATGTTTTAGGAGAAAAAGTTGTCAGTCGGGTTTGCTTAGGTAGGCATGAATGCCTAATTCACTGGGAGTCAACGAGATGGAAACCTCGGTTGTATTTCCACGTTGCCCAGATCCCTAATGTGGAAATCTTGTTTTGAATGGGTCAGGTTGCTTTGGTTCCAGGCAGTCTAGAATAAGTTAAACTGGGCAGACTGAAGAAATGAGGGGAACAAAAGAGAGATTAAGTATCAAAGGTTGGCTTCCAAGACTGTGCAAAATTAGTATAACAACTAAAAGTTGTATAGTTTAGCATCAGCTCCCCAGACTTTGTCATGGACTGCCATGCAACACACAGACTACACAGCGTGAGTGCAGTGAGGAGATCAAAAACAGGAAAAACAAACCGTGCTGTTTTCCCTTTTTAAAGTAAGTCTTTCTGTGTATTTTGCACAGCATCATATACCATCCTATTACTGTCAGTTTTGTGAGGGTGCTGGGTATTTTTAAAGAGTTTTCATCTGCTTCTAGAGGAGAAAGCTGACAAATCACTAAACCCACGTCTGGCTTACAGAGGAAACTGCTGTCTCCAAGTCTGAGAATCCTTGCTGCTAGGGTTGGCATTCTCACGGGATGATTCCCAATAATAAACTGAGCAAGCTTTAGAAACTAAATTTAAGTAATAATCAACCTAATAAGTAATGAATGCTGAAATAATTGCCTGTTATATCAGTAGCAGTTAATTAAAATACCAGTGAAAGCTCAGAAAAACTGACAGCTACTCACTGAAATTGCAAGTGTGCCACGAACTATGCAATGTTGTGTATTTGTGTGGAACACACATAGAAAGGAAATGGTTCATATGACTGATAAGTTGGCACACGTGCTATGCACAAATGTCTCTGCTAATATTATAATCCATGTGAAATAGGACTAACCTTCTTAAAGAATATAATAATGGGACTATTCTGAAAAATTTCAGTAGCCTCAAGACCTACACAGATTCATGAGTTGAGTGTTGAACAAATAGGTATGACTCAACTCTAATTAACATATACCCAAATATGTTTGAACAGATTTGACTGTAACAGTCTTTTGTTACCTCCTATATTTGCACACCAATTTAAGGTCTGCACTTCTGAGTAAGGCCAGTAGCAATTGATCTGCAGTGAAGCGAGCAATGTACAGTGTGCAGTCCCAAATGGTACACACATGTTTGGAGAAAAGGAGGATTATTAATACTATTGAAATACCAATCAAAGTACTTCAGCAGGCACCAGGCAGCTGCAAAACATTTAGGGACACCTCAGGAATTCCCTTGAGCAGAAGTGAGACAGGAAATAGGGAGTCGCTGAATAAAGTAGCTGAGGAAAATGCCTTTATTTGAAAGAGGGATGGATTCAAAAGAAGTTCAGCACATCCCAGTGCAGAAGATGTCAAAGAAAATAGATTAGGAATCATCTGAAAAGGGCAGGGAATATTAGATACAGAAAATGTAAATTTTAAAACTGAAATTTAAAACTTTCTTTCACATTATCTGGAACTTTGTCTTCAAAAAGTAACTAGCTAGTTGTGATGGTAACTGAGTTCAAAGCTAATCATTCCTGTCTGCTTACACAGTTATGTATGGAGAAATGCCATTTAGCCATCACATTAAATTTAGGGAACTTCACCTCACAAGTCTGTTCATAGTGATGAACCAAATTTTTGCTCAGGGTGTTTAGTACCTGTTCACTTTCAGAAGAAATTTGGCAATGTTATAACAATTGCTAGTTGAATGGCTACTTCTGCAGTCTTGTATTCTGAGACAGGGTACATTTGGGACCAGAAAACGTTCTGAGCAGCAGTTCTTTAAATGTGTTGGTGGAGCTGGAGGGTGTGGGAAGCCAGTGTAGAAAGAGTGTAAGCACCAAGAGGAGAGCTGCAGGCAATGCCATGCAGAGTGTTGAGAGCCAAGGCAAAGGGCTGTGTTGGTGTTGGTGTCCTTGTGATTACCCCGGAGTGCAAGATGCTGGGGGTCATCTTGAACAAGCATCCAGACACTACTCAGAGTGTGAGCTCCCAGTGTGCTGATCTGGCATCCTCGTGGCAAGTGTGAGTGGATCCCTTGCCAAGAAACAGCCATGCTTTGGGAGTTTTTTAGCTTTTACCTAAAGAACCAGGCAGGGTGTGTTGGATAGTGCCTTTTAAACAGGAGGGCTGGAAGCTGAAACCAGAACATTCCGTGGCAACTGGAGAAAGTTCTGAGGAAAGCGCTGTGAGAGAGGCAGGACCCCCCCTCCCCCTGCCTAGAGGAGAGACAAAGAACAGGCGAGGAGGGAACTGAAATAGGAAGCAGGAACCATGTCAGGAGGCTGGGGGCCAAAAGAAAGCAAATTAATAAACCACTGGGGGAAAGGCACACAACTGTCCAAAGCCACTAGGAAAGATAAGCAAATTCCAGATTCTTGAACTGCTCCATGTGTGTGTGTGCTTGCAGCCTGGCTAGTGAGTTAAATGTAATAATTTTCCTCACTGTAGCAAGTACAACTTGTGCATCTGTGGCACACAAACTTAAGAGAACACAAGTACTGTGTTTTCCATATGATAGGGTGTATTTAAGCTGGATTTGTCAGCATTGCTACCAGTCCACCTCGAATTTCTCAAAGTATATATTCATATCATTTTATTACTGCACACAGAGCACAGTAATAAAAAGTTACTGGTAATATTCTGGCCGCAGTAGAGACAAACAGTTCCTATCAAAAGCAGGAGAAATCTGGTGTACAGGCTGAGGGCACTGTGTGGCCTTAAGTGTTAACGTAATATTTTGGAAGTTGGAAGCTTGGTGCGCTCATTTGCAAATCAGTACCCAGAATGCTTTTTCAGTTCCACCACTATTTAATTCAAGTGCTGGGTTTGAGCTTTTGGAAGGCTCTGTAGTTTGTGATGCCCTCACATGTGCCAAATTCAGTTTTTTCCGCAGAATAGTTTAAGTGACGATATTAGATCGTGAATAGGTGGTCCAAGCATTCTTAATTAGGCTTGATGTTAAAAATGCAAAAAAATATCCTTGAACACTTTTTTCCAAGTGTTGTCTTTAACAAAACAAAGAACTCTGCCCGGGGAATGTGTGTGTGTGATGTGTGTGTGGGAGATGTTTCTTCAAAAGTAGAGAAAAATTCTTGTCTGAGACAGAAAGCAGATTTCAGCTGCAAATGAGTAACGATGATAATGATGTTGAAACAGCAGCTCTTCATAGAGAGACCTCGAGCACACAGGGAAGATTCAGCACTAGGACAGTCCAGGCAGCCCCGCACAGTGAATTCGGCAGTGCATTTTGGAGTGTTTAACCTGGGCCCGGAGAAGGGTAACTTGAGGGAGCGGGATCCTCGCCGCGCTGGAGCGTGGGGCGCTCCGGGCGCCGTGGGAACCCCGGGTGCGCGGGAGGAGCTCCGCAGGCAGCAGTTTCCCCAACATGGACGCACGCGGGGCTGCGAGGTGCCCGTGCCTCCCGCAGCCCCCAGCACGCGGGTACCGTTCCTCCCAACCGCTCCCGAAGGGAGGGCATTTTCGCACTGGAAGAATTCCCCCTGTACCCCTTCCCTCCCCCACAATGCCGGCGCCTCGCTCTTCTAGCGAGGCTGAGAGTTGATCGTGGTACGGGCGGTGGGGGTGAGAAATGCAATGAAAGACCGGGGGGAGGCCGGTCTGCGCTGCAGCCCCTGGCCCCTCTGGGATCGGCTCTCCTCAGGCGAGCCGAGGAGGTGGGGGCCGCTCTGCGCCTCTGCAGCTCCGGGAGGGTTTGCATTGGACGATTCGCGCCTGGGGAGGG
>VZTZ01031129.1:37546-67644 GCA_013400955.1 Drymodes brunneopygia
GCCCCCGGGGGCGGGCGGGAGCTGGAGATGCACACCATCAGCTCCAAGGTGTTCGGAGACATTCTGGACTTCGCCTACACGTCGCGCATCGTGGTGCGGCTGGAGAGCTTCCCGGAGCTCATGACGGCCGCCAAGTTCCTGCTGATGCGCTCTGTGATCGACATCTGCCAGGAGGTCATCAAGCAGTCCAACGTGCAGCTCCTGGTGCCCCCCGCACGCCCTGACATTATGCTGTTCCGTCCGGGGGCTGCTGACCTCGGCTTCCCTCTTGATATGACCAACGGTGCCACTTTGGCACCCAATGGCAATGGTATTGCTGGCATGCCTGAAGACGAGGCCACGCGGGCTGCGCTCACTGCAGCGCAGTCCTCCCTACCTGTCCTGCAGGGTGTGGACCGCCTGCCCATGGTGGCAGGACCTCTGTCCCCACCACTGCTGGCCTCACCCTTCCAGAATGTTGCTGCTAGTGCCCCCACTTTAAGCACCAAGAGGGGCAGAGGGCGTCCCCGTAAAGCCAATCTCTTGGACTCCATGATGTTTGGTACCCCGGGGGGCCTGCGAGAGGCTGGTATCCTGCCTTGTGGTCTCTGTGGGAAAGTGTTCACGGATGCTAACCGTCTTCGGCAGCACGAGGCTCAACATGGGGTGACAAGCTTACAGCTGGGCTACATAGACATCCCACCCCCACGACTGGGTGAAAATGGTGTTCCTGGTCAGGATGACCCCGATGCACCCCGAAAGAGAAGCAGGACGAGGAAACAGGTGGCCTGTGAGATCTGTGGCAAGATTTTTCGGGATGTGTACCACCTGAATCGGCACAAGCTGTCACACTCTGGCGAAAAGCCTTACTCTTGTCCAGTGTGTGGCTTGCGGTTCAAGCGAAAAGACAGGATGTCCTATCATGTTCGATCTCATGATGGCTCTGTGGGAAAGCCCTACATCTGCCAGAGCTGTGGAAAAGGCTTTTCCAGGTAAGAGAGTGCTTGTATGGACCATTGACACAAACAGAGACCTAGGAAGTTGACTTTCCTATCCCTTGGAAATGTACTTAGGATAGTCTGTTCCACTTTAAAATGTTTCAAGGAATGAAGCTTCCATCATTTCCTCTGGGATGCTACTCTGCAGTCTCCTGGAAGGGTTTAAAAGTAATTAAGACATAGAACTGGGAGTCAGCTGGCTTCTGGCTAATGTTCTCAGTTTTGTCCCAGAGTTGGTGTATGTGTGTCCTTGGGCAAATCAGTTAGTCTCTCCCTCAAATGACTCTTCTGTGAAATGGGTATTGAAATAATTACCTGCCTCACAGAAGTGTCTTGAGATCGCTGATGTGTAGGTAGTTTGAAGGTGCTGTTGAAGTGCAAAATAATACATCTCAAGATTATTATTTTTCTCGTATCCATTTTAAATTTTCTTTTTCTTAACTTCCCTTCATTTCTCTTAGTTCGTAATGTTTTTTATCACCCAAATGTGAAGGAAGAGGTGAGATTTCAAAGGCTGCAGCATCAAGTATCTTTTAATACATGATCTTTGTGTCCTTTGGGTTTACATCCTTCTGAAGGGGATCCTGTTTCTGCCCTGCAACATACGTAAGATCTGTGCATTTAATGTTGCTGATTTTTTGTTGTCGCTGTTTGTGGGAGCTGATTTAATAAGTAGTTTGGTACACGTAGTTGTGTTAGTGGTATCTTATAATCTGAATTAATGAATTTGAAACTTTTTTGGAAGTTTGCCGCTCGCTTTGAGTGTAGAAGTAGTGGGGGGAGGGGGATGCATACACTCTGCTATTTCTGTGCCAGCAGTTGATTTGCTCTAATGTGAGGGAAGGAATCGAGATCTGAAAACAAATCAAGAGACCACCAGGCTGTGTAAATTGTGGAATTGTGCCCCTGCTCTCTTTTTGATAGAGGGAGTTTTTGTTATTGAAATAAATTATGAAAATGTAGCCCCACCCCCCTTTGTTTTTAAAATCGGCAGTAATTTGGGATGCATTTCCACAAGGAGTGCAGATTCAGTGACAGAAGGTCACAAAATGAAAATTTCATCTGTGGCTAGAAGTGAAAGTACTTTTCTTATTATAGCACTACCTGGGATCGTGTGCCAAGTTTTATTGTTTTTACTGACACTTAAAGATTTCTGCTGTTGCTGTATGAAAGGTTTTTGTCATTAAGGAAAAGTGAGAAATACGTATTGAGTTCTCATTTTTCCCAGAAAGTTAACGTGAACCGGCAGGATTGCTGTTACAAAAGTTAACAACAGAACCGTTTGCGTATCTGTAAAACCGAAGTATGAATGAAAACTAGAGGCTCTTAAGTTTCACTATTCAGTCTTAGGAGCAGCCAGAGGAAGTTGGAAGCGTGATGTCCTTTCCTGTATTCAGTAGCGCAGCACGTGAGGTTGCTGGACTTGAGGTACCCCAAAGGACCCCAACCAGTCTGTCCGGTTACACCACTCCAGTCCAGCGCTGGAGCATCGCGTATAAGAGCCTCACTGCAAAGTTCAGCCTATTTTCTGTCTGCAGTGCGTGAATTCCATCCCGCGCCCTCTCATTGGTGCAGCTGGGAAGATGGGGGAGGAGAGGGTGGAGAACTTGTTTCCAAGCAGTTTTCGTCTCATACAATGAAAAGCTTTCTTCCCACTAGGAGAAACTCCCACCAGGACAATCTGCAGCTCTTCAGTCCTTTCTTCTTCCAAGTAGGCTTTGCTGGTTGTGAAGAATGGTCTAACTTTTTGCAGTAATAATTTGCTCTTCCATTGCACCTTCTAGTTGGGATGTTCAGAGCACTTTATTTGTATTAATGCAGTCTCCCCACCAAGCTGTAAGTTAGGAATAGTTTTTCATCTTGCAGGTGGAAAATGTGTCACAGCAACAGAGTTTAGATAGTCTTTTTGCACAGAGGTGCTTAAGGTTGGCTTTTTACATCTATGTTTGGGACATAAACCAAAAGGATCTGATTTTCAGGTATTCAGCAACTGTAAATCAAAGTGCCCTGATTGTTAAGGTCCAAATAGGATTTTGGACGGGGACATGCAGGCTTGAAAATCATAACTTGTATTTCCTGTTTTCTCTGATCATTCAGTCATGATTTCTTCCTGAGAAAATGCTGCTTTTTTAGCAAGTTAGAGAGGGTACGTTACAAGGTAGAGTCCTAGTTGTTGATGATCTGGTTCTTGGAAAGTTAAAATAATCACTACATTTGTAATAGATACAGCACTGGGATATTTTTTCTTCTTCTCTTTTTTTTTTTTCTTGTTAAAATTGTAACTTTATTTTTAGTATTTGTTTTAAGTATGCTTATGTGTATTTTCCTTTAAGGCCAGACCACTTGAATGGACACATCAAACAGGTGCATACCTCAGAGAGACCTCACAAGTGTCAGGTAGGAGCCAGAGGGGTTTAGACTGATGTTGTGGGAAATCTTTGGCATTGCATTTATATGTGCAGACAATTTTGAAGTACCAGTAGAAACACCATGTATATGTGATTTGGGATAAATGTTTGTAAAGATCAGTGTTCCACAGTGACATCTGCTTTACATCCCTCCCATCCTCCCTCACCTCATCTACAGCTTTGGTCCTCCTGCCTCCCCCTCTTCTACCAGATGTTCTTCCCTACTGTGCTGTCCCAGTCTCACCCTGCATCTCTTACCCAGCCACCTGGGCTTGGAGTCAGTGTCACTGATGATTCCCTCCCTTTTTTTAATTACAGTTGTTGCCATCAGGAGGCTCCAATGCTGACTTCCTTTTTTTAGAATAACTTCAATTAAAAATTAGTAAATTTTAATTGTCATAACTTGTCAAGATACTATTTTTTTTAATTGCATAGCCTTCAGAACATTGCACTGAGCAAAACTGGAAGCTTTTTTATCTCAGGGAGAATATAAATAATGGCATCACAATATCCTTTGTTGTACAGCATCATAATGTTGTATATAGTTTTTTACAGGTAATAAGATTTGAAAGATCAAATGAAAGAAGATACTTAGTAGTCCATTTATAGAAAGATTTAAAAGATGCCCAGAAGTGTCAGTTAAAACCAAAGCTGAGAATCGGCTTCCTCCATCACACATTGCCATCAGAGAGATGTTGGGCAAACTTCTAAAACAGTTGTTGGGCTAACAGTCTCCATGCTTGGCTTCTGAAGAAATATTTAATATTTATTTAAAGAGGCTGGAGCAAGATTATTTTCTTTTTTTTCTTTTGAAGACAGTGAAGGTTAGAGGATTTTTTTCTTCTAAAATATTTAACCATGTTTTATGAACCTACACAATCCTACATGACTGCTGCCTCCTGATCTCCATTTTTGCATGTTTTGACATACCTATATTTCCTTCAAATTGTGAGACTTTTGAAGCATTTTGCAATTTTAAGAATCCTGAGAAGGTTTCCAGACAGCTGGAGCCATCTAAAGGTTTCTGTTGACATCCACATGATCTGTGAAAGCCCAGCACATTTGAAAGTCAGGCCATAGAGCTGTCACATTGATTTAACTGTCTGTCCTATTTAAAGCCTTAGATTGGCTCAAGCCTCTGAAGATGATTTATGGGTTACAGATTTATACAAATTGGAAAATTCCACTCATAAAAAGAATTCACAATGTGGGGACAGCAAGAGGTCTGTGGATGAAGTGATGATGAATGTTTAGGTCCCAACATCAGCAGACACTCATCAGTCTTTTGCTAGTTGATGCCAAGATCACTGGATAAATACTGTTTACAAATAACACGGATAGCTATGAATTGTCCTTTGCCAGCTGATGACTGATAATTCTTTCATAGAATCAGAGGATACATTTAAGAGCTCAAAAGTAAAGAAACATGGAAGCTAAGATGGCACAGCCAAGCTCAACTCCATTTCCTTGCACACATGTATGTTATGAAAGCAGTGTCCAAGAAGTCTTTATCGTGTGTTGTGTGATAAAGTGCCGTGATACTG
This sequence comes from Drymodes brunneopygia, assembly GCA_013400955.1. Lineage (NCBI taxonomy): Eukaryota > Metazoa > Chordata > Aves > Passeriformes > Petroicidae > Drymodes > Drymodes brunneopygia. The sequence goes on from VZTZ01031129.1 coordinate 42,476, forward strand.
TATGCAATGTTCATTTCAGTTAAAAGGTACAGGTTATAGGTTACAATCATCAGGACAGAGTTGAGATTGTCCTTCAGGCTTGGTTTTTTCTTGATTTTTGATTGCTTAGTCCTGCAAAGTTAATTTTTCATGAATCTTAAGGCGCAGAAAATCTGTTAATGATCTGTTGTGTGTCTTAGCAGAAAATGCTTTGTAATATCCTAAAATCCTATCAGATTTAGAAGGTCTTCTTGAATATGCACAGATCTGCTATACATTGTAGAAACTACAGAAGGGATGCAGTCACTGAAAACTTGTTTCAAGTGTGAAAACTTATATTGATGTATAAATTGATAAAGTTCTCCCTGTGATTATCTCATAACCAGTTACGTGTCTGTTCCGTGATATTTATCCAACACAGGATGTGGCCACCAAGAAGGAAAATAGCTTAATATTGGCATGTTGTTTACCCATTTTCCATTCCCTTTTTCCATTGATTTTGTTTGGCAAATTAGCTCCCCCATGAGAGCAGCCTGAACAGCATTGAGCATCCTTTTTGAATCTGTTCAGTTCCTGTTGAAAATTCCTGTTATTGTCATGCTTTGTTTATGTTTACTGGAAAACAGAATTACTCTATCAGTAAACAGAAGAGCACTCCAGAATCCTCTGTTGTAATGGCATTTTTGGAATTTGTGCTCTGTTATGATTTAAAAAACCTGGCCATTTACCCGAGCTCTTATGTATCTTTGCAAACTGGTGATACATAATGTTTTGTTGCTGTGGCATCATGGTACACTTTGGAGTACCAAAATAAAAGTGGGAAAGTGTCAACTCAACTTCAAAATAAATGAAAGTTTGAGAAACAGGACAATTTTAAGCTGAACATCCTTGCAACAGCTGTAGTTTTCAGTGCTCAGTTTGTAATCCTGCACTCATCGCCCTGAAATAATGGCTGTACTTCACAGATCTTTCACAAGTATCTCAACTTCCAGCACCTCAAGCACCTGATGCCAAAGTCTTGACTCCAGCTTTTTCATTACTGTTAAGACAGACTCAGATTAGGGAAGGTCTCCACAGAGCCAAAGCAGCTGAGAAATCAGATCCAAGAAGTTGCTTTGGTGTTCAGGCAAATGGCACTATGGATCTTTTCCCTTGGATTGTTGCACTGGTGAACTTCTTTTTTTTCCCCCAGTCTGACAGTTGACTTGTGGCTGTAGGAGAAGGGGTGAGTCAGGTTTATGGCCAGACTGGGGTAGCTCAGTTCCTGACTCCACGGGATGGGGTGAAGCTTTGGCGTGTTGATGTGTGAAAGTCAGGCTGCAGTTTGGGAGCAAACGGTGATCTGAAAGTCTGTGGACGTGAAAGAACAAGGGGAGAAAGCAGAAGTTTGCTTCTCTCAGAGACAAGACAGGTTGTTCTTCTGGCAAATTAAATAAAAAAGAAAAATGCAGGTTAAATTAAAGCACAACTTAATTGGCATCTCAAGTCCAGTGCGTATCCCATTGATTTCAATGCAGAATGAGTTTCTTCCTGTCCTAATTTCTCTTACTTCCTGCCTATTAGCAGGAAAATGGCAGCCACCATGGAATAAGCTCAGAGACATCCACATCCATAGAAAAGTTGAAACTTCAAGAGGTATTTCTTAAACAATGTTTTTTAAACTTTATATATTCTTTTTGATCTATTTATATACCTGTGCAATGTTTGATAGGAAAGCACTGGAGAGTTTTCTTCTATGATTAACAATTAATGATAAATACTTAGTACTCATTTAGCACTTCACATCTTTCATAAAATAAAACTTTTTTTTTTCTCTATACCTTTTATAAATATTAACTATTTGAATATTAACTTTGGGGTTTTCTTTAACCCTAGTCCTGTCTCCTATTATTATGATTCAGCTAAACCGGTTCTTGCTTTCTCCACTGGACTTAATTATTGTTTTTAAGCTTCATTGCAGATATATTTATTATATCGCTTATCCAAAAGTGACCTTTACACAACTCAGCAGCAAGAGCAAGAAATCAAACACATAAATTATTATATTGCTTTTCCCTAAGCTTTCAACTTGCTAAGTTCACTGTGGGATAGATCTGGTTTTACTTCTGGCATCTCTGTATTTATGTGATTTGTCTCTGGTCTGCTTCATCAGCTAACGCACTCCCAGTGCTTGAGTATGGACTTTCCTCCTGCTCCATAGCTTTAGAGTTATTGATGATGGATCTCCTGGCTGTCATTGTTGATAGTCTAGTCTTATATTTTCAGTTGTTATCTAGCAGATTGATTAGTATCAGTGCTGCAATCCTGCCTTAAGAGAGTGCTTACCTCTAAGAATGCTTTAGTAAGTGAGAGCTGCACCTGTTTTGCTCAGCGCTGTGTACTGAGATTACAAATGAAGAGAAATCTTTCATGTTCAAGAATTTGCCTCTTAAACCTCAATACTTGTAATTTATAAATCTTTCTCTGGTGGGTCTAGTTAAACTGTGTATGTCACAGAAATCCAGATAATTTTACTGTTGCCTTTTAAATTTCATTAAGTCCTGATCCTCTGAGGTGTTAAGTCTTGTGCTTGCTGCAGAGCAACCTCAGCTCCATGGGAGTTTTCCACATTTAAGCATCTCACAGGATCGAGTGAGTGTAAAGCCTGTTGAAATTGATAGGTGCTTTTCAGCTGCCTTCAGTGGTTTTTGGATTAAGCTCTTGATTAACTGAATTTTATATAATTACATGTTATCCTCTTCTGTATTATCAATTTCACTTACTTGAATTATAATTTTAGAATTTTACTAAGATTGTTACTTTAACAAGTCTTATCTCCATTGAAAGAGTGTTTTAATTACACACTGATATTTAAAAATACAGATTATATACAGTTCCCAAGATACTGAAGAGCCTCATATTGTTTCTTTGGGGGTTCTGGTTATATCTCTTAAAATGGTGTTATTTTATATAAAGTTGGTATAAACAAAACACTGTACACTCTTGAATGTCCCTGCTCTGGCTTGGTCTGGTCATTCTGATGTGTGTTTGCTTTTGTTTCCCCTCTTGCACTCGTGAAGTGATTTAGAGTATAACTCTAATACCTTGTGCAGCATATTGCTGGTGATTTATTTCCCTTCACACATTAGAGACAGAGCAAGCCTTTCAGAACTGGCAGGCCACTGTAACAGGCTGTGGGCACAGCCTGCCTGCCTGCCTGCCCATTGCTGAGGTTATAAAAATGGGAGGGAGCCTTCCCTCATCATACGGATTTCAGCTGGAAAGTGGGCAAATAGAATCAATATTATCTTCTGCCAAATCAAGCTTGTTTTGTGATAGTAAGTGGAATATGATACCTTGACCAGGGGTAAGTTAAAACAGATTACAGTGTCATGCAGTTATTTTGATACCTGCTCAGTTTTGAGGTTTCACTTCTACGGTTTGTCTGCACTGCTGCTGTGGATACCAGGATGACTCTTCTACTGTCTCTCATCATATTGGCATCCCAGATAATTCTCTGATCCTTTATTTGTATGTCTTTACACTCCAAAACAATTCTGTGTACTGAAGTTAGATTTATCTCATCAAAGAGTAGAATTTAGGAAGATGACAGAGAGGACATATGAGTGGTCTAAAATGATTGTAATGCCTCAGTGAAATGGCAGAACTTACTGTAAACGGAGCAAAGTGGTTCCTGCTATTTCTTGTGTAAAATATTACTTAAAATTTTAGTATCTTCATCCTCAGAAAGGAGCTAAAGCCCTACAAGTCTATCTTGATGTAAGTTTTATTGTCTGTGGTGTTTCAGAGCTGTTTTCTTGCTGCCTTAATTCTTTTGAGAAGTAACATTACATCTTGCAATGTGTTGGTGTTCTGAATTTTTTGTTTGGGGGAAAATGGCTTGTGCATCATGGAATTTTTTGTGTTCGCACAGGATCTAAGGTGTTTACTCTAAAGAATACTAAATATATTCAACAATATCAGTGCTGTTAGCAGAGTTGATGAGTCACATGGTTCTCGTTATACCTGCAGACTTGTAATGCTTCCTTTGCCACTCGTGACCGGCTGCGCTCACACCTGGCATGTCATGAAGACAAAGTCCCATGCCAGGTGTGTGGGAAGTACTTGCGAGCAGCATACATGGCAGATCACTTGAAGAAGCATAGTGAAGGACCAAGCAATTTCTGCACTATCTGTAACCGAGGTAATGAAGAAACTTATTTTTTTATTCCAGTGGGATGGGACAGCATTCGAGGGGAGCTGTAAGGCTGCGTGACTCTCTGCAACAGGAGGAGCTTATACCCTACATGCTTTTCCTACTGAATACCTAACCCTCAAACTGATGGGATACAGGTCTGGCATTGTCACATGGCAGATAGTCCCAAAGAAATTCAGTTTAAATCTGAAGCTAATTTTATTTGCTAAATAGCCAGATCCCTATACAATAACCATGATAAGTTGCCTTGCTGCTGCTCAACATACATATTTTTTTTTCTATACCTGATTAGACTTCAGCCCTTGCAGACAGTTTGGAAGAAGAATCTTTGAAACACACATCAAGTTGAAAATTGTACACTGAACATGAATCTACATTACATTTCTAAGTCTTACTTAGCCTCCTGATGCAATAGAGTCAAGCTGCTTCTCCCTCTTAATGCAAGAAATTGCTTTGTATTAATGTACGTTTCTAAAACATATGTTGTAAAGAGCACTAGAAATGTGCTTTAACTTTATTTGTACAAATACAGCTTTTCACAGTTGGAAGGGACCCATAAAGATCACCGAGTCCAACTCCCTGCTCCATGCAGCACTATGTAAAACTAAGCCATATGACTAAGAGCTTGTGAAGCTTTTCCATCTGTTTGTGGTACTCTTCAGTTGGAGAGAGTTGGAAATTTAGGCTTTGTGGGATGTAAGGCAAGCTGGAAAAATTGTTTTGGCTTATTGGCGTCTTTTTTTGGTTTTTTGAGTGATTAATACATGAATTCAAAATGCCTTTTTGGCTCACACAGGTATACACAGCTAGTAGGTGTTAGAAGAGATGGCTGCTGTGTTTTGGGATCTTGATTTTTCTGATGAGCTTTTTTCCTGACGTGTTCTCTTTTCTAGTGTAAGAAAGGTGAAATCTTTTGAGAAAATAAAGCTCTTCTGTGTTTAATGTGCAGGCTGTACAGGGAGCTTTTGGAGTTGATGAGTAATGAGACATTAAATTGCAAGGGAGGTGTTTGCACTAGTTGAACAGTAAATCTTGAAAGTGATGTTATCAGTGTGAGTGGAAGAGGCATCTGGGTTGAAAGCCTTCAGGTTTTGAAGCTCCAGGTAGATGGTGTGAAATGAAGCTTGCCCTCCTTTTCAGCTGTAGGCTTCTGAAAAACTGCTTAAGCTTCTCCCAATTCTTTTTGTGACCACAACATGGAAAATACTGTTTGAGATCCAGGTGCTATCCTGGTCTCCTTCTGTTGTACATGGTGCCAAACAGAAACTCAGTTGGGTTGGGAGGAATTGTCTTGTTTCCACGATTTGCAAGCTTGAATTTCAACTTAACTACCACTGGATGTCACTGCAGCTCTTTGGAAATGGAGCCAGTGACAAAGACAGACCCGGCATTCAAACAATAAAATGACTAAGTGGTTTATTCACATTTTACAAGTCTAAATGTACAGTGGCAATTTAAATAAAATGTACACTTCTCTGTAGAAGGGCAGGGAACCTGTTATACAGCAAACTTTAAGCAACTACTTTCTTCTTACAATTAGTGTATTGCATGGGAGTTGACATAATTGTCTGCTGTGAATTTCAGTTTACATCAGGCTTTAAAAAATGTAATAATGAATAATGAATAATGTTAAATTTCATAGGAAGTGTTAAAATTCATAGGAAGGGGAAGCTACAGACTGGATTTGTCAAACAATTGTGTTGTAAACTCATTGTTTTATGCTGTAAATTTTGATTATAGATTTATGATCAAAGACAGCAGAATTTTTCATCCCAGGTGTTCTAGAATCAAAGTATAATATTCATTGTTTTAAATAGTTATTTTTCAAAATCGTAGAGCCTGGCAAGGTGAAGTCTAATGGAAAATGTCTGGGTTAGAAACATGTATTTGATAGGCATTGGTACAGTCAGAAGCCACACACAGTAACCTCATTACAGCTGTGCCATGGCTGAAGTGCTTGTGCAATGGGATTTTGTTTATTATTCCCTTGGCTAATGTGCTGATGTATTTTTTAATTGAAACTTAGCTGGTTCTGGATATGGTAATTGTCAGCCTCTGGATATAGTAATTGTCAAGCAAGAATGCTCTACAAGCTCAAGCTGCTTGTGGAGAGAATTTTGGATGTTGGCCCATTAAAAAAAAAAAAAGGGTATGAAAAGGTGACTCTTTGTACAGCTGAACATTCCCAGTGTTAATGACAGAGCTTAGACTCCTTCCGTTTACCCCACTGGACTGAAGGCTTTTCTGTGCAACTTAATCAAGTGTCTGATGTTGTTTTAAAGGTTTAATGTGTTTGGGAGATGGGGATGGAACTCAGTACCTGGCAGAAAGCAGTACCCAATGGTTTGCCATGTCATGCGTGTACTCATTTGTTGGTCACACTTATTTCTTTTACAATGTGGCAGTATAATTTAAAAAAACTACCGGCTGTGATTTGATGTTTTTTCCAGGTTATTTTCTTACTCGGGGTCTTTGTGCTTTGAATAATCATGGAAGCAATTAAATCTTGTTAGATCAGGGAAACAGTGAGGTGGTTTTGGGGGGGTTTGTGTTGTTTTTTTTTCCCCTGGGATTTTGCAGTTTGTTTTGGTTTGTTTTTCTTTTTTGGTTGGTATATTGGTTTTTTCTTTTCCTTAAAGAAATTATCTAAAATATGCTTAAAAAAACTAATCCTTAAGCTTCACTTTTTAAGACAAATTCTCTTTAATCAGTTTAAATAAAGAAGACATGCTCCTGTTGTGTTGTTCCACAATCTTCTATTACCATCTTTAGGAACTGTATTTGCTTGTGTGGGCTTTTTCAAAGAATTCAAAAGATTAATGCCTTTGGCAGGTCTAGAGCTGGTACTTAGTAATAACACATGCAACTCAGAAGTTTGGGTTTGTGTTTCAAACACATACACATTCATTGTTTCACAGAATCAAATGAATTAGGAAAAGGGTAAATATTCTAATCACAAATGAGAATTTATTTTTCATGCTGCGTTCTTGTACATTTCATGGTGGACAGAGTCCATTAAAGCAAGATACATTCTCCTCATGTTCCAGCTAAATCCAAATTACAGTTTTTGAACAAGGAGCATCCTGCAATTATTTCTATAGTTTATCTCCTTATAGATGTTATCTAAGAGATCAAGGAATAGTCCCATTTATATATAGCAGATAATTTCCTCTCTATACATGTTTTAATATTGGTTCTTCCGGTATGAAGAAATAATCTGCTCTGCAAAGTAGAGAGATGTATATGAGTAAAGCAATAAATATATTCCTTCTCTGAAAAATACTGCTGCTTTATCCCCTGGATTAGTCTGACTTGGCTCTGAAAGAGACTTAAGAGTGAAGGATTATGGTCTATGAACCCCCGTCTTCCTAGGACAGGCATTCATAATTAAAGTCTGGTGGAGATAAAAAGGCCAGTGCTAAGGGCTTCAGGAAAAAATTAGGATGAAAACAACCCCAAAAAAGTCTCCCTTTAAACAGTTTCCCATGAAGCAGTTGGCATTCTTATGGTTTTGATGGAAGTTGATGACTCACATGTTCATCTGCCAAGTGCATAAAGGGGAGCTAACACACTTTGCAGCAGTTTTCATTATATAAAACAATGTGCTCTACAAATAGAACTGCAGAGTTCAGAAAAAATATTGTGTAGCAGAGATTACAAGTTCAGACTTTCCTGTGTCAGTTGTGCTGTAGAAAAACACTGAACACCTGCATGTAGTCCTTTTTTAATGGTTGGCAGTGAGATTTTAATGTATTGCTGCATCAGAAAGGTTGATCTCAGCATGCATGTGGTTATTAGCCACATGTGTGAAATAAGGAAAGTGCCTCATAGGTGGAAGTGTCACCATTATAACTGTACACTGTGCCCTTTTCTCTATCAGTCAAAGACTGGTTCTTTCAGGTCTACAGTGAATTTTTTGTATTTGTAAGAATATATTCTCTTGTTGCCCAGTGAGATTTCAGTGCAGCATTTCGTGTCTGAGGGTAGGTCTTGCATTATTTCAGAGGATAATATCCTTACATTAATTCCCTGGATGACTTGGCCTTGGTGATTCTGCTCCATTGTATTTTGAGAGTCGTATGTTCTTGGATTCTTAATAGGAGACATGTCCACTTTTCTGTACTTCTGTCTTCAGCTCAGGGGTCCACAGAAATTACCTCTTGTTCATTCTCAGCAACCTGCCCCTTTTCCCTTCAGCAGACTGCTGTGGAGTTCTTGCTTTGCAGGTCCTGTATATATAGTTCTTAATAACCCCTGGATAAAAGTCTGGGTAGAGGGATATTCTGTGTGCTAGGCACAGGGAAATCTACTGTAAAGCCACATTCATTATTAAATTCAGCACTGGAAACTTAACAGCTGCAGTTCAGAAAATCCACCCCGGAGAGGTGGGCAGTATTTGGTTTGCAGCCTTCCTAATATATTATTATATATAATCAAATGTAAATGCAGTTATATCACTACAAAAATGGCTTTATGGTAGAATATCTATTCATATTTTAAGCAAAGTATTGTTATGAAAGTTCCCTTGCAAGGACTTATGCTCTAAATGCTATATTGGTTTAAAAAAATCTAGGGCTTGGGTTTTCTGTCTCCAGAAAGGGAACCTGCAGCTCTGGGTCTGTGATGGTGAACCTTGTGTTGTGTTTTTAGTTGTTAGTGGAAAATGTTTCTAACATGAAAGTGCCATAATACTTTGTTCAAAATATAACAGAAAATTAAGCTGGTGGTAGCTTTACCTCTGTAGGAAGTCTATAAAACTCTGTCCTCCTTGTGCTTTGTATATGGTCCAAATGTACTAGTAGTAATTGCAAATCTTATTAAGGTTGAATTTAAAAACATTCCAAAACATATGTGAGATAATTTATTGCATTAAAGAAAAAGGACATAGTTGTGAGACTTAAAAAAATATTTTAAAAGAGCACATGCACAAATGTAAAAAACTGTTTTGTTCAGATATCAGTTGTTTGATATATATGTTTTTATTTTCAGTGTTTGGTGCTTACAGATCAGAGCTAGTAAAAATACTGACATTTATTTTTAGTATATTTTGTTAGCTGTAGATGAAATAGGAGTTTTAGTATGTTTTTAAAACTCAGAATGAGCTGACTGCAGGAAATGTTTTTCAAAAATTACTATACAGCAGAACTGTATACCTTAAAAAGTCAATAGTTTCAGCTTTCTGCCTTCTAGAAGTCACTATAAATGCTAGAAACCTAAGGGAAAAGTGCACTACAAACCAGCGAGGGGTGTTACTAGATAGCATTCCTTCAAATCTTAACAGCATAAAGTAGACTAGTTGGAACTATTTTCCAAAGTATTATCAGATGACAAAAGCATTTTTAATTAAAATAAATAAAATGACACAAAAATGGTGAAGAGTCGTGGGTGCCTTTTTGTATGATGTCTCTTCTGCCTTTCTTTCCAGAAAGTTTCATGTCACCTGCTAGGTTTGCTTACACAGAGTTTGTTTCTCAAGGAGGCTGTTCTCTCTTTGCAACTAACAAAAAGCAAGCTCAGTCTGATGAAAAGTGTGGATTGCATTACTGCTTGATGATGACAGGAATCCTACATGAGCATGTCAGAGGGAGCTGGTGGAACAGCAGCTTTGCAATAGGGAGCAGGAGCAAGAGAAAGATTAAAGGAACAGGAAAGGCAGATGTGTGTCTTTGCTGGTGGCAGGATCTCATCTCCTTTTATCTTGTTTAGGTTTCTCCTCTGCCTCCTACTTAAAGGTCCATGTTAAAACCCACCACGGTGTTCCCCTTCCCCAGGTCTCCAGGCACCAGGAGTCCATCCCGAATGGGGGAGCAGCGTTCCACTGCGTCAGGACCTATGGCATCAAAGGCAAGAGACTCGCTGCTCTGCACCTTGCTGCTCTGTGCAGAACTTTGTGTTGTGGGGTGTGGGCTGGGCACGAGAAAGGGGAGGGAGGAAGGACAGTGAAAATACTGGAGAGAAGCTTAGGGAGATGCAGAGAAATTCTATAGCATCATGTAGGATGTAATACCTGTCATTGGATAGCCAATTTAACAAGTCTGGGGGAAGGAGATGGACACAGAAGAGTATGTGAAGTTTTGGCAGCTTCTTCGATTTGGAATATTGGAAAAGCTACGTTAGTTCATCTTGTCCCTCTTCCTTGGAGCAGCATCTGAATTTTGCCTGAGGGCGAGTTCATTACTCCCACTCCACTTGAATCTTGTGTCAGTCAAACCCCGTTTCTGGTTTTGATGAGGAGCCATGCTGTGTATGCAGCCAGCTGTCTGTAGCTAAACTTACACTTCTCAATGCAGTTGTTGGGGAGGAGAGGCAAAGAGTGTTAATAGTACTGGACCTTTCTTGTTGTTTTTGACATTTATTTAACTTGGCAGGGGGGAGAAAAAGATGCTACTGTAAGCATAGCTAAGGGGTGTTTAACATCTGAAAAAGTAAAGCAGTATGTTTACCTGTGTAGAATAGTTTTTTGCATCTTGGTTTGAGCTGTCAGTATTCCTGGTGAAGGTGAAACATCAGAAAATTCTTCAAAGCCATGGTTGTTCTGGTTTTTTTCTTGCCCAGGAGAACACAGCGGGCTGGGTGAAACAAAGTCTGTGCCAGCAGAAAGCTGGAGTTGTGTAGTTTTTTCTGGTGAAGTCTTGATAGAGTTACTACAGAAGCCCTTTAGTTTTGGGTGGTGTGCTGACTTAACAAGAGATTTATTCCAGCTCAGTGGTGTATTGATTTCATGCATATCCTGTTAGGTTTGTAATGCTGAGTCCAGAGCAAATCTGTCTTTTGCGTTGTGCCAAGTGGTTCTTTGGTCTGTTAGAGTTAATAGTAGGTACAGCCTGTTTGTATTCAGAGACTCCTTTAGTGAGCATGTCTGGGTTTCTCACGCTCATTCACAGGCACTGAGCAAAAAAGTGTGGACAAACTTCCTTGGCATAATGCCAGAGGAGAATGGGGAAGACTCCAAACATACCAATGGCTTTGCCAGGACATATCCAAATAACTTAAACAACGTCCTTAACCTCTGCTGTTTCCCTCTACAGTATTTAAAGGCAGAAAAATTTCAGGTTGTGAAGTTCACGTCTAACAGTGTTGCACTTGTGAAAAAGAGTTCCTTGAGACTAAATGGAATTGTACTTCTTAAATTGCAGTAGCTCACTGCTGTTTTGCTGAGTGTTTCCAGGTTTCTTCACATCTTGCTGCCACCTGTTGTACTTCTTGAAGTTTCTAGGCTCTCCCCCAAAATATGAACTGTATTTCAGAAGTGTGCAAGTGAATTGCACAGTTAAAAACTCATCATTAGGTCCATCCTTTTGTAGTGTCTGAGGTGTAAACATTGTGAGAGATCCTTGGGATTCAAGAAGTGTTATATAAACCAGAGACCCATTATGGTTGCATTCAGTATCATGACAAATCCCCAGAGAAACCCCAGCTGTTGCTCTGATAGCAGCCTGGTGGTTTGGAAAGGGGACCTGTCCTCAAGGGCTTTAGAATATGAGGGATTGGATGTTAAGTGTGTATAATTCTGTTGTGACAGGCATTAATGTGATCAGGTGGTAACCAATCTAATTTATCTTAATGCATGTTAAATGTCTTCCTTTGGGAGCTAAAGTTCTGAAAACTTCTCTCTTTTTCCCGTAGAAGGCCAGAAATGTTCACATTCGGACCCGATTGAGAGTTCTGATTCATATGGAGACCTCTCAGACACCAGTGACCTCAAGACTCCAGAGAAACAGAGCACCAATGGGTCCTTCTCGTGTGACCTGGCAGTCAGCAAAAACAAAATGGAGACGGAAGGAGAGAAGAAGTACCCGTGCCCTGAATGCGGCAGCTTTTTCAGATCCAAGTCTTATCTGAACAAACACATACAGAAAGTTCACGTCAGGGCCCTTGGTGGCCCACTGGGGGACCTGGGTCCTGCTCTGGGATCCCCCTTCTCACCCCAACAGAACATGTCTCTTCTGGAGTCGTTTGGGTTTCAGATCGTCCAGTCAGCATTTGCATCATCCCTAGTGGATCCAGAGGTCGACCAGCAATCAATGGGGCCAGAGGGGAAATGAGAGCAGTTGGATCTTAACAAAGCAAAGCAGCAGTCTGGCTATAATGATAAGATGCTGTGAATGAAAGAGGAAATAATGAAATTTGGTTCTATAGCTGAGAATTTTTTATTCATTTTAGCTTCCCTCTTTGTCTCATGCCCTACCCCACCTTTAAACCTTCACTGGGGAGAGGGAGAAAATGCTTCTTTAGCTGATAAATTACAGGAGATGGTGGCCTTGAATAGGAGACATGACCCAAAACAATAGGAGCTTTAGAGGCTGCTGCTGATGTTTTCTTTGTGTTCTTCTAGAATAATCAAAAGTTCCCAGCACTGGTCTGAGAATGAGACAGTCCTAGTGACCAAGGCACCTGGTGAGCTGCAGCTACAGGGAGCTGTGATTTTGTTCTCTCTCTATTCCCCTGTCCTCCCTAAACTCCCCCAGAAATACAGTAAGTTTTAAAAGCAGACCCATTATTGAACATAATGTTAAGTAAAGTGCCCCATGGTTCCTAGCAGGTTACAATGCAGTTGTCCTTTTAAAAACAGAAAAATTTAAAGAAGGTGAGAGAACTTGAACCCCTTCTGCCTTTGTGAGGCTGTGAGTGCTGCAGCAGGACTGAACTGCTGAGAAAAATCACCTTTAAGAATAGGTTGTTTTTATTACTTTTGACCATTAAACTTGCTGTCAGGTTTTTAATTCTTTATTATTATTATTTTAGGACCTGTTGTAGTGAATTGCTACTGAAAAGCCAGTCTAAGGCGATACACAGAGCACTCGTAAAGCAGCAGTCACATTAGGGTTAGTATTAATTTTTTTTTTAGATGTACCATAATTAATAACTTGGCTAGTAGGTTGTTTTAAGTCTATGAAAGAAATAGTTTTTATGAAAAAAAAGAAAAAAGAAAAAAAAAGGAAGGAAAAATACCATTACAGTCTGGTTGACTGGTGCTCATTTTTCATGTGGGGACCTAGGGGATGAACATGATCAGCTATCGGGTTAACACTATGTACCACTGACTTTGTTTAGTGTGAATAAACCCAGGGGTTCACAGAGTGATTTTGGTTTAATTGGATTGGACTCTATTAAAGAAGTTAGTATGTTACTTTGCATCCCCTCGTTTTGTCTGGTTTTTGAGCAATTTAGCCACCTGTCCAAAAGGTGTGCAAATGAGAGCCAGTAAATTATATGTGAATCCCACTCTGCACCGTGCTGTATTCTCAGTGAGCTGGGCTTTTTGGCCACAGTTGTGCTCTCCTGATCTGTCTCTAGTCAGGTTTGCAAAGCCACTGTTACTCCTTTCTTTTCCAAATGAGAAGGGTTTCTAGTATAAGAGGTGGGAATTGCAAAGAGCATATCTTTGAAAAAGAATTGATTACAAAATGCAAAGAAACTGCACTCTAGGCTATTGGACATTCCATTTAATCTGAAAATACCACTTGTGCAGAAATAATGTCCTTTCTTGACCCTCCTTTTCCTTCCGTGTAACAAGTCAAGGTTTTACGTACCAACCCAGGTATAAATGTTGTTTAACACAGGGTTAGGAGTTAGGAATACTCTGAGTTTTAATTATGGTTCTGCTGTTGATGCTCAAAGTCACATAGAGTGTTTTCCTGAATTTATTCCTTAATTTCATATCTGTAAAGAATCTTCTCTACATCACAATTGTTGAGAGTGTTATTGAGCAAAGGTTGAAGCAGTGATTTGGTAAACTGCTTTGTGTATTAAATGTTTCTAAACCTAAAAGGGTCACTCTGAAGAGCCCTTGTCCTGCACCAGACTTGCATCCCATGAAACAATATCTGTCTCCATCATTAATACAGTGCTGGAGCAGGACACAGACCCCCTTAGACCGGGTTCTCATTTGCTGCAGGAGATCTGTCTGTATAAACATGCACAGAGAGACAAACTCTTGTTGTACCACAGCCTGCATTGCCCAGGTGCTCCTAATCCAAATCCTGCAGCTGATGCTTCACTGATATTCCCATTTTGTTTTTATGTAAGAACTAGAGAGTCCTTTGTATGTATATGGATTTTGGAATTACATTCTAAATTCTACAGAATTAGAAGACCCAGATTCCTTCTTTTAAGAAGCTACTTTTTGTACTTGCTCTCGACTATTATAAATCAAGGATGAATAATCAATGGCTTTCTCTTTATAGCACCAGCACTTTCTAAATTGAGAGCATGTTGCAGTGGACTTGATGTTTTGCTATTAATCTGTGTTGGGAGACTGAAGGACATATTCTTCTCCAGTCATCTCCTCCCAGAATCCTGGAATAGGTATGAGCCTCATTTAAAAGGAAAAACCAGTGAAACAAACAAACGCCACCACTAAGCTTCATGGAATTGCTCTTGTTGTACTGGTAAGATTAGTGGACAGGTAAAACCATAACATCTTAGAAAAGTGACAAAATATTTTAAAATACTTTACAAATCTATTGCTGAGACAACCTTGTAAGGTGCCAAGCAAATCAGGAAAGAGCAGGCTTTCCAGTCAGCATAACAATTTGTTGGGATTAGCAAATGCAGCTGCAGTCACTGATTTACTAACAGCTCATAATTAGTCCACAAGGGAAATTTCTGTTGAACTGAGGCTGTATGCTGAAAGATAGAAGTTTTTGTCCCCAGTGTTCCCATATGCAGTCAAAGAAGGTGCACTAAAATTCAACTCCAAAAGCTAAGTCCAGAGCATAGGATATTTTCATCCTACATTTAGCTCCCCTGACTTTAGTGTTACAAGTGGGTTGAATTTTGGCTTTATCTATCAGAATTTAATTTTGAATGCTGCAGAATTTGACCTGGTGAAACAAAAGAAAAGCCTCTATCTAAAAACTAAGCCTTCTAAAACACTGTGTAGTCTGCTTGTCAAAGAAAATGCTTACTAAGTTGTCATGAATACATTGAATGAAAACTACTTACTTCTCAGTCTAGTGGACAGGGAAACAATTAGGCAGGAGGTTAGCAATCCTGAAATGTCATTTCTAGATCATCCTAGTGTAAATGGGAGAGATTTGTACCAACACAGGAGGCTGGTGCAGGCTAGGGCCAGTAGGAAGTTGGGCAGATCTTTAGCTGTGGTGTGTTTTCAGTGCTTTTTGATTCTTTGGGGGCATACTGTTCCATTCTGGACAGTAATTTAATCTACATGCAAATTCTTTCTATTCTGTACTTTGGGAAATGCCTGTTTCTCATAGAAATTGAGACAGATCCAAACAGAAAACTCAGCCTCACAAGTTCAGAGTTCAAAGGGAAGTATGTAACATGCCCTGAGCTGCAGCTTGTTGCTATTACATTTTATTTTTAATTGGCATATAAGTGTATAGATGGTAGTTCTGATTTTGGGCCACCCTCCTTTCCTTGCCTTCTCCTTTGGAGGGATGGCAAGACAATGTTTGAGTTGGTGCACATGTCAAGAAGGAAACTTCAGTTCATGCAAATTTATATAATCAGACTTGTAGTATTTGTATTATAGGAGTCCCATAACCTCTCATCTGAGGCTCAGAGCCTTATGTATAAGGTATGATGAAAACATCTTCAGTCATTCATAATCTAAATATTAAAGACAGACAGTAAAGGAATAGATGCTTATAAGAGAATGAGTGAAAGATAAAGGACTAAAAAACACTTGCATGCATGCTTAAGTGTTGTGTTAAATGTGGGGCACAGACTTCTCAGGCTTCTTTTGTTGCTTGAATTTATCTTTATAAATGTTAATCTAGAACAAATGCAAGGTAAAGCAATTTAATGTGAATTTATTCCCTACTGAGTTAAATTAGGTGATGTGACCTTGCATTTGTCATGTCTTAAATGTGTGCAGTGTGGCTCACCTGCTATATGGCAATGTGCATGTGAGCTCTCAGTCCTAAGTGATTTGCCCATGGTGATGTGGGAAATTGATAGCAGAACCAGAAATTGAACACAGATTTTTCCTTCTCTCAATCCAGTGCCTTAATTATAGTAGGGCAAAGTATTATATGTTGGGGGGATTAATTTTTTTGCTTTTAAAGCCTAGAACTATTGAGATGGTGTGGAGTTGGTCTTCCTACCAATCTTTTGAATAATTGTAAATGCCCAGTCACAATTTTAGACCTGTTTGAGTGCCAGTGACTTAGGGAATATTTGTTATTTCCCATGTATTCCCTGAAATTACTGTTCCTCCCTCAACTGCTGTCAGCAGTAAGGAATGACTTGAATAGAAGAGCTGTGTAACTGAATGTCTATCTAACTCAACTAATTGAATTGCTAGTATGAAAGCTAACCTAGATTTTGTAGGCTCTGTTGTAACTTTAGTGTCTTGTTTTTTCACTAAATCTTTGTTCCTAGAATTCAGTAGCTAAACTTACGTCTTGAGTCGGGAGTGGGGTACCACTTTCAGCTTTAATTTTTTTTAAGGTGCTTGCTTGAGGAAGTAGATGCCAAAGTAAACTTCAAAGGAACTCCAGACTTCAGTATTGGGAGAATGAATGGAGAGCAAGAGCTCTCCTTGGGTTTCATGAGAGATAAATGGACAAAGTAAAAAACAGCCACCAAAATTCTAAGTAATGAAACAGGAGAGGCTTTTCTTTACCACCCACAAAAATAATAAAATATTTTCAATTGTCACCATGGCAGAAAGTCTGAGAGCAAGTGGCAAACAACACCATGGAATGTGCTGGCTTTTTCAGCATTATGATTCTACCTTAACAGCATCGTCAATACCCAAATGTAAATTAAGCCAGCTTAGTACTGTTCACCTTTTTCTTGGGCACAATGCCTGAGTTTTATTTGAACAGAACAGAAGCTCAAAGTGAATCTCTGAGCTTAGGCTCTCAGTTCCACTCTGAGAGACAAAACAAATGAGCAAAGAGGGAAAAAAAGCCCCACTAGGAAAACTTAAAAAGGAAAACAGATTCTGGAAGACTCCACTGCCTCCTGAAAGAGCCGCGTTTTTTTATCCTGAACATCCTTTTCAAAACAAGATCCTGCAGCTGTTGTGAATGAGCCCTTGGGAACAGATTTGGCTTCCAACCCAATCTGCTGCAGCTCCCTATCCCTGTGAGAAGGCAGCATGTTCCAGAGCACTGAGCCTGGGAGCCAGAGGGGGGGGGGGCAGGCAGTGCTCCTGGGCTGCAGCCACAGGTACTGCTACAGAGTCAGCATCAGCACTGGCAGTGTCTGCCTGCTCCTTTGACCCTCACCCTGCACACATCCTGTGCAGTGTGGTGCCTACTCGGATGTGTGCACCTCTGCAAATGACTGTTGGCTGTAAAGCAAAGCAGGGAGCTATTTGGCTAAAAAGAAAAAAGAGAAAGCACCACTTAAAAAGAGTGCTGTGTCATAACTCAGAGTGATGCAGCCCAGGAGCAGCATCCCTGGCTGTGAGGGGTTGTGGTGATGGTTGGAATGGTTATGGCACAGCAGTGAAAAACCACAGCTGTGCACTCTGTGGTGACAGGCAGCGATGGCCTCTTTGCCAAGAATTAACACCCTGTGTCATCTCTAGCCTCTTTCTGTGTTCTGTTCCTGTCTGTTAGATGATGAGAACCCTTGGGTAAGAATGTGCCAATATTTAATTGACATGCCATATTGTGCTGCACAGTTGTGCTACTGAACTCTGTCAAATGTTTGGCCTCACTGACTTCAGGTGTAATGCAAAGTTAAACATTTTTACCACATTTTTCCTGAAAGGTGTGATATTTAAATTTATTTAAAGACTGCCTGGCACTATTGATCTGCTCTCAGGGTTTATGTGAATGAAGCTTTTCCTGGGTGGCCTCCACATTTGTACTGCAATTTTGGAGACCTGGAAGTGCACTGAGTTTAGATATGCTGAAGGAAGGAGGTTACTGGACTCTCACTGATGTTCCAGTGACTCCCTCCCAGCTCCTGTGTTCCATGTGGACCATGGAGTCACTTCATGCAGCCACTGAGAGCCATAAATGCTCTTGAGCATCTTGCAGTCACGTAGTGACCTTGGGTAAGTGATTTTATAAATCATCAATCTCATGCTTGCTAATACCTTTTGGGCTGCTGTGTCTACAAACTGGTGCCTTCTCCAGGCAAATTTTACGTGCCCTCTGCAAAGTTGTCAGACTGACTGCTGGCTCTTAAGGAATCAACCAAGTCTTGCTCTTGGGCTCAGAATTTTTCTTTGGTACTGTTGTAATCTGAAAGTTTGCTGCAATTAGTGCGAATACCAGAGTAAGAGAGAAAATAAAAGGCTGTTCTTAGATGTCCTATAGAGTGAACAACTGAAACATGAGTGTGGGATGAGCCAGGAAAACTGGTATTTTTTCCCTGGCTGCACGCCATATGGAAGAGACAGTGCCTTGGAAGGGAAAGAGCAGAAAAGTTTGCCATTGGCTCTGATGAATCCCAATCCTGCTTCTACTGAAGTTGTTGGGAATCCTCCCATTGTCTTCAGTGTGAGCAAGAAAGGATCTTAGGTGAGGATGGATGACTCTTTCCCTACTTGAATGAAGTCTCTTGCCTATTTATGGGCCTGCTTCTATTGAAACCGAGCCTGTTTTAGCCTTTTTGGGTTCTTCGGGACCTGTTTGTATAAAGCAACTTACCTACCTATCTTTTTTTTTCTATTGTGTGTATTTTTTGTATGTTCTGTTGGAAGGTGAAGCCTCTGTAGAAGGGGATAAAAAACCTGATTTTTAAATAGTAATAAACCAAAAGAGAATTAAACTCTGCAGGCTGCATGCATTCATTTCCTGGAGATGGAGAGTAGAGACCATGAGTGCACAGAGAGATGGCCTGGACTTCTCATATCTCAAAATCTTCCCCTTTTCAGAGACAGTTCTGCCTTTGCACATTTCCACAGCTCTGTGTGAGAATTCATAGTGTGGTGAGCAGGTTGCAACACTGTGTATCAGGATAGCCTTATTTCGACTAGGAAATCCTTTCTCTGGCACTGTGTGGTGAGATTTCATGTTTTAGCATAAGTGGATGGAGTAACAAGTATCTGTGAACTTTGGTATTGTCCTCACTGAATGGCAGTGAAATAAAACTGAGGTCATATAAACAGATTTTTGCTTCTGGCCTGCCTACCTCAGGTGCTGGGAGTTGGTCAAATGCACAGTTTAACTCCACACCCTTATATACTAAAGAAATAAGTGCAAGTATTAAGTTAAACTTTACTAAATCTTTGTTCCTTCCTGGCTTTTTACCTCCTCATGGTGTTACCAGTTGGAGCCTTAACTTTCTGAAAGAATGGCAAACTCAAGACCAAAATAACAACAAAGGTTTGCCCTGTTCTGTAAATATACTTAAAGGAATAGTGTCTTTGCTTTTGTAAATAAATGTTAAAAAGTCCACGTGCCAATGTCAGTAATGAAAAAGGTTATCTCTGCATGCTTATGGCATGTGTGTGACCCAAAGGAAACAGAGATTTGCCTTTCTACACAGGAAAGAAAGGACACCTTCCCAAAATAAAGAACTTCTCGCACAGCCTTCAGGCAAACACCTGGGGACAAAGGTCTTTCACAGTACCTGTGTGCCAATAGTTTTATCTGCTTTCAGGTCAGCTTGGAAATAAAATCCAGAGGTGTGAGCTCTGCATTGTAATTGTCCCTGAATCCTGTACTTCATGAGGAAACAGTCATAGCTCCACTGCAAGGTTTGGTCTCTGCTTCTCTGCTCACATGTTGAATTACAGAGACCCATTACAAAATGAGTCTCTGCTTCTGCTCTTATGTTGATGACTCTAGTCCTAGTCCCAAAGCCCTAGAGAGAGAAGAAAATACATGTTTGGGTTTTTTATGTGTTCAAGTTTATAACCTTACAGCCTTTCTGATGGCTTGGGATAGAGGTCACATGAGTGGTTGTGCTATTTAGAGTAGGAGTTTTGCATATTTAAGTGCAACTCCAGCCTCATGTTTTCCACAATGAAATCTGTTACTGTGGTAATATTCCATTATTACTGAAATTTAAACAGCAGAGTTTTGGGCTTTCACTTCTGTTTGACTGTGAAATTGGCTTCCATGGTGAGTGAAAGATTGGTCAAAGGATATTTAATAATCCCATCCAATTCACTGGAGGTTAATTTAAACAGATATCAGAACAGAAGTCTTTATTCCTTTTGACTGAAATCTCCAGATGTTTTGGTGCTGCCTTTTCACATTTCTTATGTGCAGATAAACAATTATTTTTAGATAGGCATTTTCTAACAAGAACAAATTAGTTTATCAGACTGCTTAGCTTTGCCAGGTACTGCTGGGCACAACAGTGGTTTGAGAAACAAGAAAGTTACAAAAGTACCTTTATACCTTAAAAAACAACCAAACAACACATCCTCATATTTTAATTAATTCCTACTGAAATATTTCTTATTTGTACTTTCATCTAAGTCAGCACTACACATGTAGAACTTGAGAACATCTCATGCATATCTGTCTTCAGGGTTCCTTCCCCTACAAAACCATTTCGTAAGGTAGGTATTGCATGGCTGATGCTTTCAAAGTGCTTTGCAGACATATAATCATTTCTGCCTCTGTGACATAAGTAATACTAACATGGGAAACCAAGGCCGAAGCTTGCCTAAGGTCAGGCAAAGATCAGTTAAAGAACTGAGAGTAAGGCTTCTGTTCTTGGCTCAGACTTATGTGTTCTCTGAGTAGATCACAGTATCTTTCAAAATAGCTTCCCTTCCGCCACCCTTTGAAATGTGTGCTCTGGTTTTTATCAGTAGCTGCCTGCATCTGTAGCAAAAAAACAAACAATCAAACAAACAAAAAACCCAACAAAAACCAGTGCAACTGGAGATGGAAACATCTTTGGACAGCTGTACCCAATTCCTAAGAATATTGCTATGGTTTTATGGTATCCTGCTGTGAGACACACCCACCGGTTGGATAGCAGGTAAACCAGTCTGTGATCCAGATACCAAGATTGCAATGCTGCAGCCAGGGAAAGAGCTGAGGGATGATCCATGGGGACCTCACAACTGCTACAGTGGGCTAGTGTGAACACAGATGTCTGTCAGCACTTGGGCCCTTCAAAACTGCTGAGAAAACTGGAAAGGCCCTGGGCAGTTCTTGACGAAAAAGGACAAAATTTGATGCTGTTAGAGAGGACTCAATGTGTGAAATTTCCTAAGTCAGTGATTGCCGAGAATATTTAGTGCTAATCTCTTAATGCTGGAGAAGTGTAGCTGCAGTGCTTCTCCCCAGTAAACAATAGGGCCCAGATTGCCCTCCCGAGGCCTCTGGCCTTTTATTACAGCCCACACAGAAAGCTCATCTGAGAAAGCACTCTGAGTTAGTGGAGCAAACTCTGAACCAGTCTGAACCAGTTCAAATATCGCATATGGTTGTTTTGCTTCTGCAGACTTCCTTGTTAGTCCTTAGAGGCTGTGGCTGGCATTTACTTAGCAATAGCTCATGCTGTCAGACTGAAGGGGGAGGAGAAAGCCTCTCCTTGAGCATGTCAGCAGCACGATGCAACAGTGCCAGCAGATACTCCTGTCCTCCACACTGACTCTGTAGTCACTGCCTCTGACTTGATTTTTGGTTATACTCGGCTCAGTTTCCTAAATGCAACATCTGATCCTTTTATTGCAGCCTTGATATTCTTTTACTACATTCAAATTGTATCTAGGTTAGAAATGAAATATATTTGTTTCCAACTCCTACATCATTGCTTACAGAAGGCTTTTTACAGGTGACACCCACAGTTATTTTCAAGATCGAGAGAGGCAACAAAGAAATGAAACCCCTGCTTTTGTTGGAGTTGCAGGTACTCGAGTACCTAATAGTGTTTGGTAACATTTGATACTTGCAGCTTTTTAAGCTTAAGCACAAACTCCTTTTATATTCTGTTCATGGTGAGGTCTCAGAATGTATCATCTTTATTCTCAAATATTGCGATTTATGGAAAAAGCAGAAAATAGAGAAAAATTAGTTTTGGGGAAAAATTGGAACAATTCTTTTGGTTACCTAGGAAGAAGAAAGGGGAGGTTATGGGAACATGATGTATGTCCTGTTACAAGAAGGGCAATGGTCAACTTTTTCCATTTTAAGCAATCCATGTTAATTTGGCTAGGAAAGATTACTCAGATTAGAAAACTCATTTTGTTTACTCCCCCCAGTGTCTTACTTAGTAAGATTAAGTAATAAAGCATGTTTGTTCTTGCACAGGAGGTTAGATGAATTTCTGCCTGGCAAGATCTGAACAAACTGAGCTGTGGCCAGGGAAGGAGGGTGGGTTGGATGGCTTCTTGTGGAGTCATTCCAGAGCTATAGATCTGGGGCTGCCTCCCTTGGCACAGAGTGCTGTTGCTGTACGTTAGATTATTTTTTTTTAAAATAAAAATCTCAAAACACTTTGAATTTTTCCACAGGTGAAAAAATAGAACAAAAAAACAAGAAAGAGCAGCTGACAGACAGGAGAGAGAGAAAGCAGACATTGCTCATTCTGGAACCTGTATAAAGTAAACAGCAGAAAGGTACCAGCTCACAGCTGAAACTGGTTCACAGTGAGTTCAGGGAGGATGCTTAATTTCCCTCATTCCTAAAAATGGAGTATATATTTTCCTGTAAAATGTGGGGATGTGTTGTGATACGTGGATGTGTATATACCCATGTACATCTAAGTGTAAACTATGTGAGGAAGTAGCTGCAAAGCTATTAACTTACTTACAGTTTGGGTAGTTTAAAATCAAGTCCTCGGAAATAATGTCATGTTTAATCTCTAAAAGTGTAGCAATAAGAGCAAACCCATTCCCAAGCAGCAGAAAGAGCAATTGAGTCTGCCTCTGACAGCTGCCACCTGGCATCCTATTAAACTTAACTCTGTGAAACTGCCAGGCATAAATCTTCCCTCATCCTGGAGAAAGCTGGAGATGAAAGAAAAAATTGTGCTTAGAAGTCACTTGTGGGAAAGACTTTGATCTTTACCATTAAGGTGAGGTTTTTGCATTTTCCCCAGATTCCCCATTGTCCTTCTGTGGACTAGAAGCTCAAATTGTTTGCTGGAACTTGGCTGGGTGTAATGAGAAGTGCAAATTTATCTTGTTACATAGTAGGAGAGAGAGCTAGGAAGGTCTGAGATTTGTTTCCACAGATATTACTGCAGATCTTGGATCAGTATGTACAGAAGGAGGTGCCTTCTGTGCTAGGTGGCATGGAAGCATTCGTTAGTCTCATGAAATGAGCAAAAATAAATTAATTGTGCAGGTTGGCAGTTCATCTGCAAAGTTTTGGACAGGCAGTGCTTCTGGATGCATGTGTGGCCCTGCAGTTTCTGCTGAATGGAATTTGTCCCATAAAATCTGTGATGAAGAGCTATTACAAACAGGCGGCCTGATTGAATAGCCCTAATTAAAAATTCTTGCTGACTCCAGTTAGCCTTGCCTTTACAGAGAGAAACTGGAGAGCATCAGGAATGCAGGAACAGGGTGTCTGTGCAGACAATGAGCATAATGGCACAAAGGCTCCATCTTAGCTGGTGGTGTCAGTCAGGACTGACACATACAGTTTGGTTTTGGTTTCCTGTTTTGATTTTTTACAACCATTTTTTTAAATCTGACATTACTAAACTAAATTTTCTGTAGTGGCAAATCATATTATTAAAGCATGAATCACTGACAAATGTGTGCTAAGACCTGTGGTTTCATACTTGGCAGTAATGCTGCTTAATTGACATGTTTCCTCATTACCCATCTATCATGCTGGTACATCTATGTTTTTGTGGCTCCATTGTGGACTGGATGCAGCAGGTGACCTGGCTGTAAAGGGGTTAAAGTGTTCATCACCTGATGAAAAAGTGGCAAAAGTTGCGTTGGATCAGAACCTTGAGCAGGTTTGTTACACAAGTACCAGTAGCAGCCTGACAGAGAGCACTGCCAGGATGGAAACATCTGGGAGTGGAAGGGAAAGACCACTGCTCCAGCCAGCGCTGCCTTGAAAAGTGATTCATCAAACACTGAAGCAGCTTCCTGGCACAGAAATACTTCTTATGTGTTCAATGGTTTCCATGTGATTTCAAAGAACTTTAAAAGAAGGGAACTTCCCTGTCCTGTTCTAAGAAGGAAGGCTTGGTTGTACCTCATGTAATAGAAAGGAAGGGAAAGCGCAAAGAAGTGCGGCAGGCAGGTTGGCCAAGGTCAGGAAGAACTCTGTGGGAAAGCCAGAAATAGCACCTAGTGCTGCAGGCCTGTGCCTTGGCTACAAACCCATCAGTTGGCCCAGGCTGCCTTTGCGAGCTCATTGTTGAACAGGAGCAGCTATTCAGTGGCTTGTTTTTCACTGGTGTGAAATAGAAACAGTGCTAAGGACTCCAGATGCTCATGTACAGGCACTGGCACTGCACTGTCTGAATGCCTCGGCATGTTCAGAAACAGAAGTATCTATTGTAAGCCGTGTGAAATGTCTGCAGAGAGGCTTTATCACGGTGGCTGGATGCCTGCAGTAGAACTACTCTAAACCATGGTCATGCTGTTTACCTTTGTTTTTTCTATAAACAGGCACAACTCTTACGGTAAGTACATGGAGTCAATGAAAAGTAATGGATTGGCAGAGGTGAGAATGTAAAAGGTGGAGGCGTACAGCCTCCGTGGCAGTGTGTATGCCCCACAACGTCTCTTTAGAGCTAAGGGAACCCAAAGGGAGAATAAGGACAGCAGGATTTAGTCCTTCATGATAATTCTCTAGGGGAGATGGCAGTTTTAGGTCCCTGAAGATAAACACTTTTCCTGCCACAGGCAGCAGTTCAAGCGTAGTTCCGTGTGGGAAGTCTCCTCTGCTGGTCTAAGACTTTCCCTGAGAATGTAGGAGCCAAGCCCAGGGACGCGGAGCTCCTCTCGAGCCAAACGGCCCCGCGGCACCGGGCACCCATCGCCGTGCTCGGTCCCGGGGCGAAGGACCCTGCGCGGCAGCAGGTTCCCGGCTGCCCCAGCCCTGCCCCGCGGCAGCCTCCCCTTCCCCTGCTGGGGGCGGGCGGCGGCAGCGGCAGCGTTAGGACCCGGCTGCGGGGCGGGGGG
>VZTZ01031129.1:67653-149336 GCA_013400955.1 Drymodes brunneopygia
GACCGCGCTGACGGCCCGCTGCTCCCTAGCAGTCGATGAGGACCACAACAGCTGCAGGAACCCGGACGGCGACGCCGCGCCCTGGTGCTACATCCGAGGCGCTACCGGGATACCCGAGCGACGATCTTGCGACATCGTCCAGTGCTCAGGTAAGAGCGGCCGCCGCTGGCCCCCCTCTCTTCCTGCCCTCCCCGACCTGCCTCCTACCGCGGGGGGCTGGGTTTGTCACCAGGGTGGGGTCCCCCTCCGCACAAACAACCCCGAGCTACGCCAGCACCTCCCCCGGGAACACCGCGTACCCGGGGCTCCCCTCCAGCCGCCGCCTGTGTGTGCACATCTGCCTCCCAGCTATGCCTTGCTCCGCCCCTAGAGCTTTTCCATTAGTGCTAGAAAAGGCCTGCGAAAAGCCCACACTCCCCCATAATTCACTTATCACGATAGGGCTCTTCAGCTGTGTTGCAAAAGGCTGAGGTCTGAACATCTCGGAGCTGCTGAGGTGTGGGTAGACTGTCACTGTGGGGCATGTTACGGCTGACTGAAGGAGCTTCCTGCTGTTAAAGGATTGCTAGTGGGAATTTGAGTACGGGGTGGAGGGGAAGAATGTGGAAAAAATGAGAACTAGAAGGGAGGACAGTAAGAAATGGAAACACTGAATTCCTCCTGGATAGTTACAGTGAGAAACAGTTTGCCAAAACAACTGTAGCTGAAGCTTGTTTCAGGGAGAGGAGGTGTCAGTATTGACTGACACCAGAGTAACCACTTGGGGTTCTTGGAACTGTTTACTACTTTTTGAGCCTTGCAAGACTTACTCACACCACGGTCCCTTGAGATTGCTATCCTTGCATATAAAGACTTTTCCCACACACATACACCCTCCCCTTTTTTTCACTTGGCTCTTTTTTTGCCTGCTTTTCCCTAAAGATGAAGCAAAAAAAAAGTTCTGCTGCCAAGATCCTCACTCAAAACACTCTTGCAGCTTTATAATCAGAAGAGTTACCTGAGCTTTCAGCCATTTGCATGTTTAATAGGTTTGATATTTTAGCATCTCAGAGTGGGCACCTTTTCATGGTCCAACAGTTCACTTTAGTTCAGTTGCCCTGGCTGACCCTACATGAAATTTCTGTGCAGGACCCTGATGTCCTGTTTCTGACTCCTCTCTGTACTTCCATTTCACATTCAACTGAGGACTCAAAATGGCTGCAGATAGAAAATGTTGTAATTGCCTACTGTGGGGGGAGATCCCGGTGTAGTGTATTTTCATGTGTGGTTGCATACTGTGAATAGCATTTCCAAAAAGGAGGGGGGTTTGTGTAGAACAGGTAATAGATACCTACTTCATGCTGTCACAGCTTTTACAGTGCTACAACTTCCATTTAAACTATGTAATGAAATAAAGAGCTACCTTGAAAATCTTTCAGTGTTGTTGATAAAAAAGAACATTGATGAAAAACAAGGCTGGGAAGAAACCTGTATGCTTGGGTGCCTTTGTCTGGGCCTTGGTTGAGGAGGAACTTGTCCTAAGCCAGTGCCTGTGCTGCCTGAGGGCTGCTCTGATTTAACCTGTCAGAGTTTGGTACACCCCTGCCAAGAGGGGCTGGGGAAGAATATCCCCAAGTTGTTTTCACACCAGCTGGAGTCTCCTGTCAAAATTTCCTGTGTCAGGAGGATTGAGGCAGAAGAGAGATAAATAGGCTCCTGGGAGATTTGGGATGGAGATTCTCATAATCTTGTTCACGTCTGTTCAGCGTGATTGAAGCTGCAGCTTGTATATCGATCCATGGACTAAAAGAAGTCATCGTGCATCCTCTGGACTCATGCCCTGAACCTGGGTTTCATTCTGCCATCTGACTTCTCTCATCTGTGGTGGTGCCTTGGACTCCTAGTTAAATAGCTTCATATCAGAGGAAAATGGGGGGAGGAGTATATTTCTTGTCTACTTTGGTAGGATTTCTGGCAACAACTTAAGGGGGAGCAAGTGTTTTTCAGTGTGATTTGAAGGCAGTTCAGTGACACCAGTCTAGATCTGTCCCACTCACATGTTGTTTTGAAGTACTCATAAGTGCTTGGTATGTTGCATACATATATTTTTTTTCCTCCTCTCAACAGATGCTACAGCTACCACAGCCGCAGTGCCTACAGCAGAAGCTGGTACTTCCCAAGAGGACAAGCAGGTGTTTGAACCAGCTGATACCTTGCCCTCCCGGAGCGAGGCAGCCGCCGTGCAGCCCGTCATTGGGATCAGTCAGAGAGTGCAGATGAACTCCAAAGAAAAGAAGGACTTAGGGACACTAGGTACAAACACACGATCATGTGATGGATCCTGTAATTCTGGCAGGACAGACCTGTTTTGAGGCTCTGAAAGCAACATTATAGCTGCATCTGCTGCCTATAATTTTGGCTCTTTTTTCTCTTTTCACAGGTTATGTGCTGGGGCTGATCATGATGGTGATAATCATTGCCATTGGGGCTGGCATTGTCGTGGGATACATCTATAAGAGGTGGGTGGCTGTTCTTTGTTTAAAGGCTGGTGTATATAGAGCAGGAATGTCTGAGCACCTGCAGACCCAACCAGATCCCAAGGAAACGGGACAGAAGCACATTCTTGGTTGTGGCACATTGAGCAAGTTTGCTTGTCAGACTGAGGAAAGAACTACTGAAGAGTTAATTCTGTTCTTCTCCATGTCCCCCATTATTGTGATGTTCTGTCTCACTTAAAGTTTCAAATTGCCCTCTTTAATACTTGGGTTTTTGTGTGTCCATGTGCACCTTGATGTGGCTTTTTCAGATGTATCCAAGGGAGCTGGATTTTGTCAGAACTGGAAAGGGGTTAAGATGCCAGGTGCCCTCACAGGAAGTTTCTTTTTATCAGAAAAAGAGCAATCCTTCTAGCAGGCCACCTGTTCCCCTCATTTCTCTAGGGTATCTTTAGAAGAAAAATAATCGGCAAATTTTTTTGCTACTCGTGCATTGTATCCTATGAAGCTGAACTATCGGGTAGCACTTCTTTTTTTGGTCCAAGCTTTAGCAAAGCTCCTGTATACTTTAGGGTAATTTTTGATTTGCACTTCAGTTACTATTTTTTCAGCTACTTCACTGTATTGGACAGAAATGTTTCTGTAGCTCAGCAGTGTTTGAGGGCAGTGGCAGTAGCAAGCTGCTTAGTTGTAAGAGAGAGGGCAGGATTAACAAATAGCGGTGATTGTCACTGCAGCAAGCAAAGGGCCAGGCTCCCTCCTCTGGGAGGGTTTGTTCTATGTTTTGGCTGTTTGACAACAGTCTGACACAACCAAGCAGAAGGAGCCCTTTCCCAAGCTGGGACACGTCCTTATGTAAGTGTTTATAATAAATGCTGACAGAAAAAAAGCAGAGGGAGGAGTGTTACATAAGGGGCAAAACACAGAGCGCTGCTTGTCGAGGAATCTGATTTGAGGTGTCACTTCAGA
Organism: Drymodes brunneopygia; assembly: GCA_013400955.1. NCBI lineage: Eukaryota > Metazoa > Chordata > Aves > Passeriformes > Petroicidae > Drymodes > Drymodes brunneopygia. The sequence goes on from VZTZ01031129.1 coordinate 71,097, forward strand.
GAATGCTATCTTGTGTGCTGGCAGGAATGGCAGCCACTGCTGCACGCTTGTAGGGAGCTTTGAAAAGCAGCCAAAATGCTGACAGGAAACCCCAGCAGCTCTGCCTGCTTGAGATCACGAGCCCCAGGAGGAGCGAGTGGTGCCTGTCCCACCCCTCTCCTGTTAGACCAGTGTTGGGCTTTGTCCAAATGCAGCTTTGCTTCTTCAGTCACAGAGAGCTCACAGCAGGGCTGTAGTGCAGGTTTACTGTCTCCCTCCTTGCCTTGATCTCAAAATTGCACATGCAAGCTGGCAGGTTTGGGTAGTAGGTGTGGTGAGAAACCTTTAATCAGTTTAGTAGTTTTTGGTATACATAGCTCTTCTAGAGACAACATGCTATTAATGCCAAATCCATTTTTAAAGCAAGGCAGTTCTTCCGCAGTACAAATTACAGAGGTGTTCCTTCCCTTAGCAACAGGAGACTGAGGTAGGTTTGAGCTGGTTGTGCCATTAAGCTGTTTCAGCTGCAGTGGCAGAAGGCAGGGCCAGCTCTGAAGTCAGCTTTAATACTTTCTGGACAGCTTAATTTGCTGCAACAAAAGGCAGAAGCTGTCACCACCTCCAGGATTTGTTTCAGATGAAGCAGGTTACAGAAGCTCTTTTCCACAGCAGCGGCCTCTGCACTGTCTCACTTCTCCCCTGGGCCTGCACCAGGCAGTGCTGTGGAACTGTAAAGGATAAGGAAACATATGGCAGCTCTGTGGTTTGAAGGAGGGGCCTGGCTTTACAGTCATTTATCAGGAGCAATGTCAGTGGATAAGCCAGTTTGAGGGAGGGACAGACTTCACTTGGCTGCTTGTTTTTCAGAGATACTCAGCTGTGGTCCTCTGCTTACAGTAGGAATATTTCTGGCCCTTTGTATGCAGCTGAAACCTCTGTTTATCTTAAAGAGCAGAGTCCCTTCTTCTCTACTCTGTCAGCTTCAATGAGACTTTCCCTCGAAGCAGCAGCACTCACCCCATGTACATGTTTTGATTTCTGTTTTAATGCAGGGGGAAGGACCTGAAGGAGAAGCACGAGCAGAAGGTTTATGAGCGTGAAATGCAGCGCATCACGCTGCCCCTGTCAGCGTTCACCAACCCTTCGTGCGAGCTGGTGGATGAGAACACCATCGTGGTGCACACCAACCAGACACCCGTGGAGGACACGCGGGATGGCAACAGCCCCCTCATGGGGCAGGCAGGGACTCCTGGTGCCTGAGCAGCTCAAGCAGGAGTGCTACAGGCTGAGCAGAGCCTCCAGCTTCCCACTGTGAGTGCAGGGGGTGCGTGTGTTCATTTCTGTTTTGTTTTCTTTTTGATGAACGCCGAATGAAGGTGATGCAGAGGAACAGAACAATGGGCTATTCATCATCTGTTTGAGGGGCACCATTCAGTGCACGATCAGCTGGGGACTGGTGTGGTGGATCCTGCTGCTTCCTCCCACCTATCTCCATGGTGTGCCAAGGAGCTGGGGGGGATGATGGGCCAGGCTTACAACTGGCCACAGATCCCATAGCCCAGGGTGTGGTTGTGGCTTCCTCTTTTTCTGTTCTTTTCCTATTTAACGGTGTGCACTGTTACTTAAGTTTCAGCCTGGAGCCTCAGGAGAGAACGGTACTGCAGGGACTGAGGGGAGCTTCATGTCAGACTTAGCTAGATAATTATACTCTGATAATAGTTCCTGCCTTTTTGCTTTAGTGGCTGAGAACTGGAAGCACTGTCCAGAATCCTGCTACTGGATCAGGTTTTTTTTCCAAGGAAGAGCTTATTTGAGGGATGTCTTTGGCCAGAAGCAGTATGTTTAGCACCAGTGCCAGATTGGAAAAGCTCTCCTCAGGCTCTCGACAAATCCAGGTCTTCCAGGGCTGAGGCCACTTCTCCATTCCCCTGTGGTGCTACGTGCGCAGCCACAGTTGTAGAGGTCCAGGGGGTCTGTCTGTACCTCCTGCTCACTTAGATCAGGAAGGCAAGGGTAAGTGGTAAAGAGTTGTGAAGAAAACAAACTGCCCTTCAGTTACTTACAGCAGGTTAAACAATGAGGATAGATAACATCCTCTTTTGAACTCCTCTGGCTTCCCATAGAACCAATGCTGGACTGAGTGGCCAAGCTGTGGAGGTCACCCTGATCACAATGCAGCAGTTCTAGCTCTAAGGGCAGAACAGGGCTGCTGTTTTGTAAGATACTGAAGTTCTGGCATGGCTCCTGGCCCAGCCTCTGTCACACACTCAGCTTGTGCAGCAAGACTACTCACTTACAGAGCCTGGTCCTATTAGAGAGGTATTGTAACAACTTCTGTTAGCATTTCAGGGGGTTTGGAAGGGATGGTTGCTGCAGTGTCTCCCTAATGGCACCAAGGCAAGGCCAGTTCAGGGAAACATCTGTCCCCGCTTCAGGGGATTCAAGCCATTCATGTACGTTTTCTAGCCATCTGCTTTATAGCTGTGGGCCGAACAGGGAGCAGCACTTGGCAGCAGGGGTTTTAGTGTTAATGTTTGATTCAGAAAAGGGAAATATTTTATTTTTAAATGCCTTTGAATACCATTTCTTTGTACAATGTTTTAAATACCTCATTATGAGAAGGTACAGACCATACTACCTTGTATTAAAGCTTAAAAGAAAAATGCTCTGTAGACCTGTGTGGACTGTGGCTCATCTGTGCATTCCTCCTGCCAAGCACCATCCTTTGCCTTGTTTCAGACTTTGAACTAAGGGAAGATGCCACTTCAGTTTGCCAGGCCCGAAGGTAAATCCCTACAAGCAGTGTCTGCACTCACCAGCATTGACAAGGGGCATGGAGCTTGTCTACCTGCTGCCAGCAGCTGCTCTTGGACTGGGACACTGTTCCTGAAAAGCAGCTGTGGGGGACTCAGCAGGTTGGCCCATGGGAACACACTCTTGGTTACAGCCCCTTCCTGCACTGACCTGAGTCAGTTCTGCTTTGGTGCTGCTCAACAGCAGCTCCATCCCTTGAGAAGTACAATGGAGACAGAGCACAGCAGGTTACAGGAGGTACTCACAGAGCCAGCATTTTTGTTCAGTTGTTATTTTAACAAATGCCCATTGAACTACGTATTTCAGAATAAGAGGTTTCCAAGAACAGGCTGTATTTTCATCCCTGGATTAGAAAAGGAAAATGGAGAGAGGCTCCATGATCTGCTGCCTCCTGTCCACCCTTAAAAACCAACCAATGAATGAACAGAACAACTTCCTCCCTTTCCCTCATTCCAGGTAAATAGTCCTACTGAGCACTGCACTGTGATTCTGCAGTTCTGTGAACGTGGCAGAGTCCACTGACTCAGAAAAGGGTGTTCTACGTGGTGCCTCATCTGGGCAGTTTTGATGTTGCCATTTTGTGACTACAATAGAAACCTGAGAAAGTTACAGCTTCCGGCTTTATTGAACACAGAGACCACAAAATCTTGCTCTCAATAGCATACAGTTACTGCTTTTTAATTTAGTTAGAATGTGGAGCTGTGCAAATCACAGTTCATAAACCCCACCCACACATCACCCAGGACTCTCCCTTCAGGGGTCCCCTCACAAACCAGCCTGAGAGGGGGAATGAAAGGGCAAATCCTATTAACAATCCTGGATCCACTGGACCCAGTTTAGAGAGGCTCCTGCCTGACTCACAGCACAGGGAGTCCCCAGTGTTTCTAAAACACCACTACACAGACTAAAAATAGCCCCCTTCCATACCTGATGTCAGGTGATGGCTGGTCCCATGTTATTTTACATAATACTTTAAACTCATGGGTAGGGGGAAGAAACCAAAGTAACAGCAAAGACTAACACCCATTCCCCACCATTCAATGCTGAAGGGAGGAGGAGGGAGAAAGGAGCACACTAAAAATCCAGTTAAACCATGATGTTTATGAGACTGATGATCAGAACTTGATCCACCTTTTTGTTCAGTTCTGCCAACCACGTGAGCTACTACAGCAGTAGCTTGCTTCCTTCCTTCTCCCACCAAGGGAGGAAGAAGAGAACTACTGGAAGAAAATACACCCCTACCCACCTCCCAATGACTCTAAGCCCTTTTTTTTTTTCTCCCCCCAGAGCAGGGAATGACCCTGAGGAAAATTTCTGTTTGGAGAATCAGCTCAGGTGCTGCAGCAGCAGCTGCAAGAAGGACCTTCAAAGGGAGCAACTTGCACAATCTGTAGGAAAGGATGAGGTAATGGCAACTGAATTGTTAGTTCTCCAGCTGCCACTCCAAGGAGGATGGGACATTCTCCAGCACTTTTCTATTCATGACAAGTCCATCCTTTAACCTTGGGCAAGTCCCCTTTTGCCATTGTCCACGCCCACGGTCTGAGTCACTTCAAACCTTTGGCTTTCTGACAAGCACCTTCTGCCACCATTTCTGTCACCTCACGTCCACAGGCCAAGAGCTCAAGCACTCAGGAACGTCCACAGCCAGTGCCTAGTGCAGAATAACACAATCAGGTTCAAATACTTTCACCTAGGTTAAGGTTTTGGGCAGGCAAACTCACTGCAGGCGCAGGGTCTGAAAATGCTCCAGTGGCTCATTTGCTGCCTGCCTCATTTGCCATCAGGAAGGGCAAGCAGAGCTCAGTCTTAGTGTTTCTAGGCAGGCTTTTGGAGGTATTCAGAGACAGAGAAGGAATAAAAGCCCACAAAACCAAAACAACAATTCATATGTGCTTCCCCAGAGACAAGGTATTTCAGGAGAGCTGCCCAGTTCCTGGGGCTTTTCACTCCTCTGATGTGTGTCAGAGGCCAAAATCTCAGTGGGCTGTTCTGGGAAACACATGCAAATACATACATGTGCTGTCCTGGTGGGACATGTTGCTGGATGTCCAATTTCCCCAGCTTTCTGAGCAGGACAGTCAGTGGGAGAAGCTGTTCCAGAAGTGCTGGTCCTTACCCAGGAGAGTCTCCTATAGCAATTCCCTCCCTGGCAGATAGGCCAGGGTGGCTTCACAGCTTGCAGCCAAGTTCTAAGGCACCACAGTAAAGAAGCCTGAAAAGGCCAGAGAAACATTTCTCAAGCCAGAAGAATAGTGTTCAGCGGCTTTCCTAGGTGCAGCTGGCAGGAAATGGTCCTTTTTGCTTCTGAAACATGCCAGAAATCCACAGTGAATCAGGATATCCAAGAGGAGTGAAGCTGGGTGGGGAGAGAGAGGCAGTGCAGCAGATGCACAGCGTGGTGCCCCATTAATGCCCTGGAAGTGGCTGAAGTGCATCTCCCTCCCTGCTGCTCATCCCAGCTCCAATGAAGTGATGCAGGCAGCAGGACAAGCCAACTAGGTTGTGTTTTCAGGTAGCTTGTCACGGTTCAGTCCGTACTGCACACTCACATTGTGGTCCAGCTCCTCCAACTCAGATGGAAGTGGGATGGCAAGTTCTCCCAGGTACAGAGAGAGAGCTTCAAAGGAATCTTCCAGCTTGGAAAAAGGGGGCCTAGAAGTAGCAGTGAGGAAACATGAGTAGGAAAGAGGAAGCAGAACAACATCTGGAAAGGCTGAGCTGGCTGCCCATCCAGGTCCCTGTACCATGTACAGAATAGTGAACAGAGCCATGATTTCCTCCCCATTCAGCTTCCAAGACTGCACAGCCCCCATCTGTCTGGGCTACCCATTTTTATAGCCAGTGAGTGACCAGGGAGGTCTGGCTCTTTGGAACCTGCTTGGCAGCAAGTTTTATAACTGAAATAAAATGGAATATTTACCTTACTGTCAAAGTCTACCCCTACTCTTTGTACCTGAGAAATCCTGAACAACCATTCCTCTTTTACTCTGTCTTGGAATTGTTTCAGAGATCTCTACCATATACAGCAGTCTTTCTCCCAAACTGCTGATTCTGAAGTCTCTCACTCATGGAAGCCTTTGAGCATTCCCATAGAAGGCTGGAACTGCCCCCTGTGCAGAGCAGTCCTTCCACTGTGGGAATATAGACACATCCTACAGGCTTCCAAAGAGGAGTCCTCCAGACCCCAAACCTACCTGCTCTCTGGCTCCAGTCTGCAGCAAATAGCAGCCAGAGGGAAAAAGGCTGGAGGACAATCAGCAGGAACAAACTTCTCCCAGAACAGCTTGACATTAAGGCCAAAATCCAGTGTGCGTGGGAGACAGTCAGGGTCGGCATAAACCTGGCCTATGATCTAGGGAAAAAAGAGAAGCACTTAAGTACAGCAACAGTTCCAGAGTGTTAACAAACAGGGAACTTCTGCATCAGGCAGGGGCTCCTTCGAAGTATTATGGTGGAAAGAAAAGAACAGAAATACTGTTCTCCCTTTCCAATGAAGCCACTTGCTCATGGCACTATGTACAGACAAACTTCACTGGAAACTTTTTCAAGACCTGGCGATGTGTCCATGCCTGTGAAGGAAGTCCCAGATGCCTTCTCCTACCCAGGGTCTCTCTGCCAGAACACACAGCATGATGTGCCCCTCTCAGGGAGCTCTACAGTGTCTTGCAGCTGGGGACAATGCAGCCCCTCCTGATTGCAGGTAAGCAAGGCAACCTGCATCACCACCCCATCCCATCCCCTTTCTAACCATCTTACCACGCCATCAGCAAAGCCCCTCAGAACAGAGCCTGTCCTAAACAATGCTGGGAAGCCAAAAGCACCCCTAATTCTGAGTTGTTCTGCCAGCAACAGATTCAACCCTCACCACAGCCAGAGGGCTGGGACAGACAAAAACAACCATAACTGACACACAGGAGGCTGCAGGTAAAGGAGAGCCAGTAAAGGGCTGGGTGGACAGGGAAGCCCTGCCCCAGCATTGCCCCAGTGCTCACCACCTCCAGCACAAGTGTAGGAGGGAAGCAGCCCACAGCAGAGAGCTGTGGGGTGATCTGGACTGACAAGGTCAATACGAACTTTCACACATAGAGTATTAGGTTTAAAGCCTCATCGGGTGTCATAGAAGGGGTGTTATTTATAACCACCCAGGCTTTTCTATGCCAATAATTCAGCACAACAACCACATCCTGTTTCTGTAGACAGAAATGCCCGTTATGTATTTTGACAGATTTATTTCCTTATCTGTTTGAGTGTTTAATTTTATTTTTTTTTTAGCATCATTGTTTCAGTGACAAGGAAAATGTTCCTTGCTATTACCCTTTGTCTTTTTTTTCTAGATGAAACAATTGTTTTAATCCCACATACAGATTTTTCAAGTTCCTACATCTATCACTCACAACCACAGCATTCTCTGAGAGGAGGGCCCAGTGTAAACAGAGCTCCAGATGAGGCCACAAAGATTTATGCACAGACATTTTCTTCATCCCGTTCATCCAAATACTGAAGATAAAATTGTGCTGGCATCCCCTGATGTTCTTGCAACTGCTGTGTTACACATAACACCCTGCCTTTCATCTCTATTTCCGCAGTCATACACACCTCTTAAACTCAAAATACCTTGCAGCTTTCAAGTGCTGCTTTTTGTTCTGCAGATAGAAAAGCCTGATATAACAGTTAGACTCTGCATTGGCTCAGAAATAAACTAAGCCAACAGACTTCAGGGTGCAGGCTTCATTAATCGACCTGCAAAGAGGTTTTGTTTCCACTTCTTTGAAGTGAAGTGCTATCCCCAGTGGAGGTCCTGAATTTGCTGAGATGATACAGCTGATTGTTCTTTTAATGAGGCAGTAGAAGAAGAAAAAAGCATTGCAGTTCTAGGGAATACATCTACTTTCAAATGGATACCAGGGCTCAATCAGACTGTTTTACAGCTCCTCTCAGTCCAGGAGCAACCTCTGCATTTCTTTCAGTCCAGGAAGAAGCTGGGACCAGAAAGCTACAAGACAGTTATCTTTCCTTGAGGAAACAGAGGCAGGGTAAGCTTGTTCTCCCAGCCCAATTCACTAATAATGTCCTGTTAGGTCACAGGCTGCACGCTCAGAGATATGGGTGACAACATGTGTGCATGGAGATGGGGACAAGGGCCATTAAAGATGCCATGTAATGTCCTTGTCTTACCTCGCAGAGAACAATCCCAAATGAAAAAATGTCCACCATCTCATCGTAGCTCTGTCCTGTAGGAAATATGAGACATTCAGCTCTGTAAAGGGAGAGTTACCCATCCAGCTATTTCAGGAGCTGCCAGTACAAAGCTTAACTAAAGCTATTCCCTGAAGGGCCCTAAAACAGGAGACAAAGCAAGGCTTAAGCCTGAGCAGGGTCAGCCACCCCAAGATCTGTATATACCAACTGCCATTACAGATTTTAAGCCTGCTTCTCTCTTTTACTGGAGAATTACAGCACAACACTGTATCATGTCTGAGCAAATGCTATGGGTAACTATGGAAAGATTCTGCCCATTTCCATTGATTGCAGTTCTTGTGCATCTCTACAGTGTGTGGAGCCAGTGCTCAGCTTCCCCAGCAGCCAGCAAGTCCCTGCTGCAGTGACTGCAGAGATAATAAATTACACATTGGCAGCACTTTGATCCTGGGAAAGCTGGCGGGCTCCAGCATGCCATGCTCTGCTTACAGACACACCCCTCCCAAGCCAGTAGCTGGTAAACAGCCTTGCTTTCAGAGGTGCTGTCAGACAATGCTTTTGCTGTTCTCTTGACAAATGCCAGGACTGAGACAAACTCTGAGAAGCAGCCTCGGACTCCTTTAGGACTGGAGGCCTTGAGGAAAGGCAAACAGAACAGCACATGAGAAAGCAACATGGAGAACTGAGCTGGGGGAGAGAAGCCCAGTCCTCCCTTCCCCAGTAGACTGTGCTGGACAGTGCTGATATCCCACCTGGTCAGAGAGATCTGCTCGTTAGGAGGAAATTGTATCCACTGTATTTCACCCTCACCTCAACTCCCCCAGGGACAGCTTTTCCTCTATGAGTCACGGCTCAGCCTTAATGCAACTGAGGCCCGTATGCCAAAACGCAGATTTCCCTGCACTTGGACAACTCCCACCTCAATCCTGGGGCTCCAGCAAACCTGGCAGCAGATGGCCTCTCCCTAGATCTTAGGCAACAGCACATGTAAACCTCATCCTGGAGTGTAATGATTCCCTGTTTCAAGGGGCAGTTCCAAAGCATGAGGCTATAACAGAAACTGATCTTGGGTTCAGTTTTATTTCAGGCCTCTTTTGTCTTCCCTTTTGTCTGGACTGTAGCGAGTTTGCTTCTGTTGCCCTCCTGAAGAATCCTGTTGTCAAGCCAGAAATGTTACCTGGGCTGGTACAAAGGCTCACCAGGTCAGGTACTGCAGGACTGCAGCTATAGCCTCTGTGTGTATAAATAAGCTTCCACATTAGCAGGTCTAAACCACAGGCTCTAAAAGGCTTGGTTGTTACTGGGGCACAGAAACTTTCAGTAATCCTGTCGTCTCTGTACTTTGTCACAGGCTGCCTGCTCCCTGCTAGTGGACTCCTACCATTGAGCATCTCTGGGGCCATCCAGTAGGGGTTCCCAACCACTGTGTAGCGCTTTTTCCTGTCACTCTTGCGCAGAGTTCGTTTCTTGGCCGACGGCTTCTCCAGAGTGGGCTTTTTCCTCTCCTCCACAATCAGCCGAGACAGACCGAAGTCAGCCACCACCACTGTCTTATCCTGCACAGGGGATTTAGTACAAGCCACAGATTACTCTCAGCTCCTTTCAGGAGCAAAGAGGCTGCAATGCCTGTTCACTACCAAGTACCGTCTGAGGGCAACCATCCAGGTTTCCTGCAGCCACATGAGCACAGCAAGATGTCCAGACAGGTATAAGATATCATGATCCCAACTCATCACTTCCTCCATTGTCTTATTTCCTGTGTGGTTGCTCGCACTCATCCCATCAATTTGGCTACACTTGCCAGGGGAAACCTGGACCCTTCCTTTTAGATCATCCTCTTTTACCTGGTCAGGAATTAACTTGGACTTTCATCCTGGGTTGTCTGAAGCCAAGTGAACAAGGGCAGGCTTGAGGGAACAAAAATCTTGTGACCCAGCATTTTAAAAAGAAAGAACACACACGTGCACACACCTACACACTCGTCTGAATCCTGAGTGCCAATAAAAAGTCATCAAGTGCTTAAAAGAACAGAAACAGCTGTAGAGAACATCTAGCTGAGATAAAGAACAGAGTTGTACTAACTCTCAAAAGGTGACTGTTCCAGGACCTGCTACCAGAGGAAGGGTGGTAAGAGAACAGAACACAGAAAACAGTGACAGCCAGATCAGTCTGGAAACTCTTGTGTCAGAATAAAGCTCCTTTGCCTGGGGCACAAAGCCTCTCTGAAATCAGTTCCACCCTGACAAAAGAGGGAACATCATGTGGAGAAAACCAAGGGAGGAAGATGCCAAAGTGAGGAGCACCATGCTGGGGGAACTGAGGTGTAACTCACCAGCTTGATCAAGCAATTGTGTGAATTCAGGTCTCTGTGAATGATGCACATGGAGTGCAAGTAAGCCTGGAACAGGAGAAAAGCTGGTGTTAGGGGCTCCCAGATGAGCATTTGCAGACTCAACAACCCAATTCCAGTAGTCAGGCAGCATCCACAGCCCCTCACCCACCACCCTGCTGAAGCCACTAACCCTGACCCCAAAGTCTGCTCTGTGATGAAGTGACAGTCCAACTCACCATTCCAGAGGCAATTCCTTTGGCAAAGCTGACCTTCTGCTGCCAGGGGAATGGGTCCTGAAAGACAAATCCTCAACGGTCAGGGACCATGTTACCAGCCAGCAGGTGACAGCAGTTCCTTCACAACAGGGACTCTTAGAGCAGTCAGAGACACATGATACAGCCCCCCATGATACAGCTTCCTGCCTCAAGCTCACCCACAGCTAAGAAGCAGCTTTACCCCACAGCTCCAAAGAAGAAGACTAATAACAAGGACATAAGGCTGTCACACCACCAGCAGAGTCAGGCTCACTGAGCACGGGTCTCCCAGGTGTCCATACTCACTGCATTGCGGAGGAAGTCCTTCAGCGTGCCCCCCTCAATGTACTCAGTGAGGAGATTGAGCTTCTTGTCCTTGTACAGCACACCAATGAACTTGAGCACGTTGGGGTGGTCCAGGCTGCGCATCACCTTCACCTGCAAGCAGAGACATACCACCCCACAGAGTGAGGGAACAAGTCCTGGCTGATCCATTCTGCGGTGAAAAGCACTCCAGCTCTCAAAGTCCCATTCAGGGATCTCAGAGAACACTCAAACCCCAACCTTAATGCAGTCAATTCACTGTTGCCTCTTCATTTTCATGCTGTGCAATTAACCTGATCTTAGTCTTTAAGGAGAGCACCCTTGAGTTTGGCTAACTTTTCAGAGTGAGAAACTCTCCAGGGCAGCTATTGAGTCTATGCTGTGTGTGTCAGGGCCACAACAGCGGTGTCAGGTGTTTAGGGAGCTGTCTTTAAGCTAAATCTGACTTTGAAAAACATGGTAGGCAGACACCAAGAAAATAGTTCTGCTTAAATACAGTGTGAGTCTTAAATATCTTACAGATATTGGCCCTCATCCTTTGTACTTATGCACAAGGCTCAAGGGATAAATCCTTTATGTACTGCACAGCTCAATTTGCCTCTGACTGAGGCTGCTCTTATCACTGAAAAATTAATGAACTGGAGCTGAAGCAATGTCTATTATCCAGTGTGAGTCACACTTCACTGCAGCAAACATTCAGCTCATGTCAGCTTTTCCCCATGCAATGTCTCCCTCCTCAGCACCTTCATTCCTGCCAGGAATGCTGGCAGGATCTCTCTCTCTCTGGAGAAGATGGGAGAGTTCCACCACACTACTGGCTCAGCAGCTTTTTGAAATGCTGCTCCTACCTCTGTCAAGAAAGTCTTCTGTGTTTCCTCATCACAGCGAATCAGCTCCTTCATCACCATCACCTTTCCTGTTGCTTTGTGAGTCACCTGGTGGAAACAAAAGCCACAACTACAGGCAAGGTTCAAGAATACACAGCTCCAATGCTCCTGCTACTCTTCTGAAAAGGTGTAACATTCCCCTCCATCCAGAGAAGAATAGAGATGGGAGGAAATTCAGAACCGCATGAAACTTCTCCTTTGGGAATTCACCAAAGATGCTGTATGTGAAACAGAACTACCTAAAGCTGACAGGACAATCATGCCAAGACCCAGAGCTGAAGGCTCCAGTTTGGGTGGCACGGGCTGAGCGTGCACACAGGCTGCCAAAGCCTCCAAAGGCACCAGCTCCACACTGGTGCATGCCTCAAAGTTCCCTTATGGAACGCATTTGCCCAGCGGGATGCTCACTCTGTGTACACAGGCTTTACCAACTACATTCTGTCTCAGCAAAGGAATCAATGTTTACTTGCATCAGAAACCAAACCAAACAACCCAAAACTGCATTATAAATGCTGTGGTTTTATGGGGAATCTGAATCTCATCCACATGCAAGCAGAACTGGAGTGCACAGGCTGTTCAGTTAAGGCAGGAAGCAGTTAATTTTACCTTGCTCCGTTGGAGCAGTGTGTTTCAACCTGCAAGGAATGTCCTAGAACTGTGGAAAACACAGAGAAATACATCATAATAATAAGGTAATAAATTTCCTGGCTCTTGACATGGAAAGCATTTCCAGTTCCTCAAGAACTGTTTGCTGTCTCCGACTAATTCCTGGCATTTTGCTGTTATGGAGGTTCTTTGTAACCAGCTCAGGCTTGCTTGCATGGGGTGCAGGAGTGAGTAAAAAGGGTCCAAATTCCTATGAGCACATCTTCCTGGAAATCCTGTCCTTTTAGTTTGCTTAACTTGGACAGCTCTGGCTCCCTGAGATCTCCAGGGAACTAAACAACCACCTTGCCTCTCAGATCAGAAGAGAATTATGTGACCAGATAAAGTACTTGCTGCATCACACCCAGTCAACCTGAAGCTTAAGAAAAATGTCACCTTTTTGCCTCCTACATTAAAAGAAAAAAAAAAAAAAAAAGAAAACCTCTAGAACTGAAATACAGAACATAAGACCCAACTACAATATTTAGGAAGCTTATGAATTCTTGCAAACATTGTGACACACTAGTTCTGTTTGGAGCCATGGACATAACAAAGCTGACAAAGGTGGAATGTGAGTGCATGGAATAACACAACAGAAGCAAGAGTACAATATTCTCCTGCTCCCATCTGAAATCAAACATCCATACACAAGTAATGAGCCAGGGAACACTGCATGTTTCAGCCAGGGATATGAAAGCCAGGGACATCTAATTTCCAATGATAAAGGGAAGTGAAGAGACAAAGGCAAGGCTAAGTGGAATTCTTAAGCTGACATATCAGCAAAACTGAAACAAGTGTCACATGAAACTCCATAGGGGCAAATTTAATCCCCAGAGCATGCACCAGAACAGGATAGCCATGGGGTAATTTAAGCAGAAAAATGCCTTTGTGCCAGTAACTGTTGGGACACAGATGACAAAAGCATGCAACAGAGCGAAGATTCCACTTACCTGCACCTGTTATTTCTCTATGAGCAGAGGAGAAGAGAAATATGCTCGTTAGTATGGACCAAGTGTTGGGTTTGTAGTGCTGGCTCATCACCTCCCATGGAAGCATGAGATGAACATGGTGGCTGAACACCTCAAGTTTATACCAGCGTAATGGGAGAAGTCCCATCCCATGGTGAGTGCAATCTGAGTATTGAGGAGCTCACAGAACCTGAACAAGGCAGAGGAAGTTGACCCTGATGCTCTTGGGAATGTTGGAATAGGAACTGCTGGAGTACCCTCAGTCAAGATCAGAGAGCTTAAATGCAAGAGAACTGCAATTGATTGAGATCTGAACTATGAGAGTCATGCAAGACCTGACCACTACCCCCACAGTAACAAGCCATTTAGGCTGTGCCAGGGGTTCAGAAATGGTCACTAGATCAGCCTAACAAACCCCCCAAATACACCACACTAAGGGTGGGTAAGAAATGCTGGGGAGCTGAATGCACCTCATCATAAGAAAGATGCTTCTAAGAGGAAGTGTGGCCTGTTCCCTGCTCTCCCCACCTCACCCAGGAGGCTGCTGTGACAGGCACTCTGGAGTGCTAAATCTGACTCAGGAGATGAACATGTGTGATCAAGGTTGACATTCAAAGGAGACAAAGTCAAAACCACCTGCAGTCAGAGACACTTACGGTCAGGGAATGAAACAGAAATGGATCTCAGAGCAAACCAGGGAAGATCCAGGACTGATCTGTATCAGTAAGGCAAAACCACCGAGACTGTGGTGAAGAATCCCAAGACAGACAGACATTGCTGTACTCAAAGTAATTGATGAGTGTTTGAGGACCTCCCTCACCTTGATTGCTTGTCCAAAAAATCCTTTTCCTAGAACTTCACCATGAATCAGGTCACAGGGCCGGAAGATTTGCTGGGAGCAGCTGGAAGTGGAGCGCAGGGATTCAGAACGACTGATGTCACGGCTCAGAAGGAGCGGCTCCTTTGGAGAGCTGGGGCCAGGAGACTTAGAAATGCTGTTACTTCGCCTGGAAAGCAAGGATGACAGGAAGATCAGGCAAGCTGCTGGGAAACTTTTGGTCCAGCATATCCCATCATTCACTGCTAAGGGACCAGTTTCTAATATGCTCCAGTGCTTTCACTAAAGGCAGATGCTCTCTGAGCAGTGTGGGGAGAGCATCTTTATGAATCCAGAGCAGCTTCCAAGTCAGAGCTGCCTAACAACAACCTCTCCTGCACTGGCAGTCTGAGGTGGAGCTCTGAGAACTGGGGGAGGAAGCTGTGAACACACATCACTTGCTATCTCTAAACAAAGTACTGGTATATGACTAAATGAGCAACTGAGTGCTCCACTCTTAGACTTTTCCCCAACTCCCAGCTCTCAGTCAGATTCCCCTTAATAAGGACACATTCTTTCCCAGTCATTTAAGGCTGGTAAAAACCTGACCTTTACATTTTCTAACTCTGAAACTCAGTAGCTTTTCTCTGTTAACAGCAGAGCTCCTTATTTTTATTAAGGAACGTTTGTCATCCTGAAAGGGAATGCAGAGGGAATATACATCAATAGCAGAATCCAAAGCTCTCCATGACTTCTCCAATGGTTTATACCACGGCTCACATCAGAGATAAGCCCTGTCCACACAGGGGATCACAAGCCTAAGCTGCCCAGCCAGGGAGCACAGGGCAAAGGCAAGACAGGTCAGAGGCAATGCCTCCAAACCTTTACCTGAGGGAGCGCCGTCGCAGTGTCCCTTCCAGGTTCTCCTTGATGTCCAGAGGAGAGAGGGAGCGAGGGGAGATGGGTGCCTTTATGTGCGTGGGCAGGCGGGAGTCCAAGCGGAGCCTGTCCAAGCGCTGCGACACAGGGTCGTGCTCGATCAGCAGCTGCAGGGTCTGGCTTGTCTTGCGAATCAATTCCTCCACCTGAAATCAAACCAAAGAGCAGGATAGCAGCAGGCAGGAGGAATGCAAACAACAGAAGACAGAAGAGACACATGGAATGCCCCTCAGGAATCAGAGGAGAGAGTTCAGTGAGATCACTCCATAGTTGTGGTTTAGTTGTGTGTACCACAACTGTCTAGCAGACAAATCAAGTTGGCAACACAGAAGTTCCTTATGCTATCCAATAGTTCTTTCTGGTCAACTACAAGTACCGTATATAAAAAAGATGTGGACAGGATGGAGAGGGGCCACAAAGATGACTGAAGTGCTGTGAAGCTGCCATGTGAGGAAAGGCTGAGAGAATCCGGTCTGTTCAGCCTTGAGAAAAGAAGTTTAGGGGAGACCTTATCACCATGTTCCAGTATTTAAAGAGTGACTACAAAGAAGATGGACTCCCTTTTTACAAGGAGTTACATGAAAAATACAGGGGGTAACGGGTACAAATTAATCCTGGAAAGATTCCAGGTAGACACAAAGACAGTTTTTACAATAAACAATCAGCCCTTGGAATAATCTCCTCAGCCAAGTGGTGGATTCCCCAACACTGGACACATTTATGTTTCAGCTGGACATAGTGCCCTAGATAGTGCTTTTGCCAAGAAAGATTGGACCAGATGATCCTTGAGGTGCTTTCCAGCCTGGTATTTTATGACTCTATTAAATACTTCTCTTTTTCCAAGAAGTGTCCAAAAACTACACAAGTTTCCACGTTGAATAGTGCTGCAAAAAACAGCTTTGCAAAGCTACATGACGATTTATCTGAGAGATGCCTTGTGCCCCTTGTGTTCTCTTCAGCACCAACAGTAAATACAGTCCTTGGAAAGTGAAGGTAATGGTGCTCCCCCTACACCCTTGCTGCATCACCTGGTATCTGTAGAAAGCATCTACTTATAAATACAGACAGCAAATAAGTTTTTCTGCAATGGGAACTGTCCCTAGGATCAGCCAGGCCCTTGTGTGTTAGAAGTGCCTCTAAAGGATCAGAACTGTACACTTCACCAGCAGTACATGGGAAAATCTTCACAGCCTCTCTATCCTCTGTCACAGCCCTAGACTTTTCTTCTTACCTCCCTTCACATTTAAATGCCACAAAATCAGGACTGAATCCTAATTGCATTTCCATCTGTTACATTTTCCTCTCCAGCTGGAAGGCAAAGCTTGTCTTCATGTTTATTCCTCCTGTCAGCAGGAGCACTAGCAGTGTACACACACTGTATGCAGGGTGAGAGAAGAGTCTCAGGAAAGAGGAAAGATGTAGGAAGGCAGAGGAGAAGGAGGCTTCAGAATAGAACTCTACCCACCTCCTCCACCTGTAACGTCCGAATAGGAGCTCCATTGATCTCCAGGATACGATCTGCAGGGTGGATGGCATTTCGGACATCGGGGCTGATGTGCATCCTGTTAACTCTAAATATAAGAATTACAGTCTGTATGTGAAGTCAGTTTAGCCAAAATTATCAAAACTATTCTCCCCTTCATACTGGTATTTTGAAATAAAACAATCCTAATCTACCAACATGGGGAGCTACCATTAGACCAAGTGCTCAGGTCTGAGCTGGTTTGGAGAGAGCTCTTCATATCACCAGTGGTAAAATTGTTAATCCAAATGTTTTGTGTTCACTGAAGGAGACAGCACTGAGAGATACAATTATCAGTTAGGGTTATCACAAGACTGAAATGAAGACCAGACACAAATGACTATTAGCCAGCCTATTGTCCCTGTAATGCCAAGATTCCCTGAGGACAATAGTGCTGCAGGACTTCCACCAGCTCCCTCTGCACAGACAAGTAAATTGCACGCAATCTGGTCATACTCACTCTTTCACCTGGACACCAGTGGCATAGCTGGAGCAGCCACCTTCAACAGACACAGAGAACCCCCTCTTGCCATCCGTGGCTGCTGGCATGGAGATGAGGGTCAGTGTATAAGGCAGCTGCTCACGCAGAGACTCAGTGGAGTGTTTTTCTATCATCGGTGTCAGCACAATCTGGTTATGGCATTTTCCACTGGAAGAAGTGAAGAAAGTCATTATGGTAACGTCCCATCCCTCCCTGCCAAAATCACACGTCTGAGTTCTCTCACTGACCACAAGCCATAGTTTTAGTGTTTACACCACTCCTTCTTCCCTCCCTCAAAGGCAGCTTCCTGGCATTCCTCAGAGCAGCATTGGCTGAACCACTCTGAGCCAGCTGCACACGGCTTACACTCAGCAGGGAGCAGATCTGTGGCAAAGTGCAGCTCCTCTTACCAGTAGAGAGTGGAATGTTGCACCAGTGCATAAGTGTCCCCATCCTCGATGATCACTTTGCAGCTCATACAAGCAAAGCACTCGGGGTGATACTTGTATTCGCCAGCCACCTACAGACAGAAAAGGGAGTAGCTTAGGAGGGCCAAAACCCAGCAGCAGATGCAGCTCCTGCTTTCCTCTCCAATGAACACGGTCATTCACATCTCTAAGGCAAGTGGCACTTTTTTACTGGAGAGTTGTATTAGTCCATTCTGTCTTTCCTGAACCCCATCCATGGCACCTTTTTTGCAGAACTCCAAAACAAACACATCAACACGCTAAGCAAAGCTCATATCCCAGGAACCTCTGCTATATTTGGCAGCTGTTCAACTATCAAAAATAGTTGATAGTCTGCTGCAGACTAGTAAACAAGGTATTAAACCTTCCCGTTCAGTTGCTCTTGGCAAGATAACTAATGCTACGCCTGAATTATTAAAGCTGAAAGGGCTTTTTTTTTGGCAGACAAGCAGTGCACAAATTCAGATATTTAACCAGCCAGCTGACAGAAAAAGTAAGTGTAAACTAAGACAAAAAGTACCTTTAAAGAATATTTTTATTAATTGGTCTGTTTTTCTATTTTTCTTATGAGAACTTCCTTTAGTGACAGTATTATGCAAAGACTTTTGCAGGCAATGAGAAATTGTCTGCACATTTCTCAGTATTTCCTTTTGAGTTAGCAATCACATTACTGAGTACTATCCTGCTTTTTATTTAGGCTCTAGAAAAATAATGGTTATGTTTCATTCTTGGCAGTTTTAAAGTTTAAATATTTGCAAGGTTGTGGCAGGAGGGGAACATTTGGGTGAGCCCACATTGTGCAGGCAGAGTTCAATGTGTCAAAGCAGTTGGGGCTAAAACACTGCTTCAAGGTATTGTCAGCCTGAAAGAGCACTCTGGCCACAACCCAGGTGGGACTTGGATGGCAACCTTCCCACAGCCAGAACCTGCTGCTTATCCTGAGCAGAGAGATTTGACTCCACAGTGCAGTGGAAAATCACCCCTGGAGACACTGAGGCACTGTGCTACAGAAACTGAACAGATGTCCCCTGAATCACCTTTCTGATTCTCAGGTCTGTATTTTTCAGCATCTTATTTGTTCATATGCTTCAGATCCTCACATTTCCCTCCTTTAACTGCTACTCCCATTTAAAATAAATTTTTATCTAGAAGATGCACACACAAGCTTCATTTCTAATCTTTGATTAGAGATTAGAGAAACAAGAAGATTATTACCCTCTGTTTATTTGGTTATCTGAATACATAAGACAACTCCCAACTAAGTCTGAGGAGTTGGAGGCAGGCACATCCTGCCTCCAAGCAGGAATCATTCAAAGTCCTTACCATCACAGGTCCAGTCATCAGCAGAGAGCAGCCATGGCAAGATTCCCCAAACTTCCCCCAGTAGTCTTTGTGACAGTACAGCTTCCCATCTTTCTCATAGTACCAGTTAGTGAGGGGATCCTGACATTCAGAGCACCTTGAAGGAAACAAAAGGAACAAAGTTCCAGTTGGCAACAAGTCACAAATCAACGGTCCTTTCCTGCATGGAGAACACTGACATTCAGCAGCAGCTCACCACCAGGTAGGTCTGCCAGTTATGGATGTACTAAACCCTTCCATGTTCCAGTGCTGAACTGAAAATTAGCACCAAACCCAAGGTTCGTAAGGAGAGGTGGATTCAACCAGTACAAAGAAAATGAAGCTTCCAAAGTTTAATCCCACACACTGAAACACATCAGTAGGTTTATAAATTCTGCTTTGTAAATTTTGTTCCTCTGCTTTCTCCCTCTTTCTGGATGCAAGTTTCCAGCTGCAGAGCTGCCCAGCACAGAGAGCTCTGCTCTTTTTCTACTTAGTGTTTCCATAGCATCACCCATCAGGGCACCTGCATCCTCAGCCAGTTTAGGAAGCGGGACAGAGAGGCAAGATCCACTTCCCTTTGAAATGCAAAGTCAGTTTTGCACCAACCTTTCTGGAAAGCTTTTCTATTATTCTGTAAGCAGACCTCTCCCAAAAGGTAAACTGCAGCACTCTGCATTTGAGGGAGAGTTTTCAGAGCAGTTCATCCCCTGAGCTCCCTATACTTACTGCATCCACCAATCAACTCTGATGAAAGTCTACCTCTCCCAGTCAACTGCTCTCCCTTCTGCTGGTGATGGTGCATGAGAAAATAAACACCACAAGCAACCCACCAAAAAACCCTAAATAAAACTAATCCTCTGATTTCATGAAGAGGATCCTCAAATCCTTCACATATCTGTCAACCTCTATTTCAACAAGCAACCCTTATTCATCCTCTGTCTACATACTTTCAAGCAACAAACCTCCCCCCTCCCCCCAAAAAAATCAAGGAAAAAATGCAGCAATTGTACTGCAGATACCTTTTTAGCAAATCACAAGCAGAACTCAGGCTTACTGAATATAAAATAATCCTGCCTCAGCAAGATGCACTGGGCAAGGGAGTTTAACTTCAGCAGCATGGAGGTGTGACTGACTGGAGAGATAAGGTGCAGACAGGAGTTGCATCACTAAGGATTATTCCATTAGCCCTGGGCAGCATGTTCTCAGACTTTAAAAGGAAAATAAGTCTGGCACTGGCCATTTCTGAGTGGAGAATCCAAAGCAGGTTAGTCACCAGTTACTGGTTCAAAGAAACACCTTGAGATCGATGCTGTCATCAATACGATGTTTTCCCAAATGTGGGAAGAAGAGTTTCTTCTGCCCCTTACCCCAACACCTGTCTCAGTTACTGCTCTGGGGGGGAACCTCTGCAGTGGGATGGGGTTTAGGTGATGGCCCTCCAGGCAGCCAGTCTCCCTCAGCACCCAGTGTGCTGGAGTCTGCTGGAGGCACTGCAGGAGCACTTTGTACATGCTCCAAGGGCTAAGATGAGAGCTACAGTTGACTTCACCTCTCACAAGCTTCCTGAAAGCTTGTTTTTTCCTTGTAAACTCCTGCAGCTTGTAATGAGCATGATGATATGTGAAGCTGGTCACGATCCAATACAGAGAGTTATTTGCTCCATCTCAAGAGACTGCAAAGCAACGAGGTAAAGCTGCTTGTGAGCAGCCTTTGGCTTTAGGGAAAAACACGCCTCATAGAGTATTCAGTGCCCTACCCTCCCCTCAGGAAGACTGCTCTTTAAAATGGATTTGGCTTTTATAGTGTTTGTTCTTCCAGCTGAGGAGCATCAAACCTTGTCCCCCCTCCAAGTGATGGGAAAGAGCTCCAGCACATGCAACAGGCCCTGCCAATTCTGCATGAAGCAGAGGGAACAGTAATTTAAGATTGCTGTACATGGTACTTACATCACTAGAGCCCCAGCCTGGGGGCACTGTCATGGTTACACCCTGCTCCTGGTATGCAAGAGACCCAGAGGGCATCCCAGTGCATTCTGCCTTCAACCACTGGCCTTGGGCTTCCATTTGCAGTAAATACCCCGTGCTGAATGAGCAAGTAGGTGAGTGGGAGGGAAAAAAGAGCAAGTGGAGACTAACAGCAGAGATTTCTATCATTTTGTAGCAGGAACATCTGGCTCAGCATGGGCAAATTGGATCCCTCAGACTTATCCAACTCCTCCATGCATGCCTGTACCAGTGTGTGTGCTCCAGGAGTGATTACATCTTCAAACAGGGAGCTGTGACCAGACCTGCACTTGGGATGCAGACAGCAATGCTGGAGAGTGCTTCACCAGGATTTCAGGACTTGACTTTCTATGTTCTCTCCAAGCAGGTGGGTCACTTGCTTGTTTTCCAGCACATCACCTTCCCCTCCTCACCCCTCTTCAATTTCACCTTCAACCAGTTCCTTTTTCTCCCTAAGTAAACGTAACATTTCTGCAAAAGCAATACAAACTGCAATTCTGTTTAGGTGGGCTCAACGGGATCATGTGCATTTGGCTTCCCTTTATGCTTCCTCTAGTACTAAATGGTTTGATTCAACCTTACAGCACTTAGTTAAGTTTGCTTCCATCCGGAAATAAGCACTGGTATCTAATTTGGAACACACCCACAGCAAAATGAAGGTGAGGAGGTGGAGCCAGCAAGCAGTCAGTTCTCTGCTATGTAATTAAACAAATCTGGGCAGGACAAGTTTGCAGCTTAAGGCTCAGAACCCCACCCTGGGCAATGAGGCAACAGGAACAGAGCAAGCAGCCCTGGAGAGGCTGGATACTGGAATGGGTCTAACTGGCTGCTTCATTAATCCCTGCCAGGAATAGGACACGGCTGCAGCCTCTGCTGCCAAGCAGCACCTTTGTCACTTACCATGCATTCTGTAACCCTGAAAAGGCTTTAGATTGGGCAGGT
This sequence comes from Drymodes brunneopygia, assembly GCA_013400955.1. Lineage (NCBI taxonomy): Eukaryota > Metazoa > Chordata > Aves > Passeriformes > Petroicidae > Drymodes > Drymodes brunneopygia. The sequence goes on from VZTZ01031129.1 coordinate 93,017, forward strand.
GTGGGAAACTGGCTCACAGCACACAGGTATGGCTTCAATGCCTTCACCAAATCATAAAAGCATCACAGGATTGTTCCACAAGGCTCTCATTGAAGAGATAGGTCAGAATTTTATCCCAGAAGATACAAGAGTTGCCATTTCTTCCTCTCCCGCCTCACTGGAGCTCTGCCATTGCAACAAGGTTCACATCAGCTGAGACAGGAATGCAGTTACTGCTACAAGTATTAAGGAAGCTAACCTTTGCCAGTCACCACAACCAAAAGAAAGGAGTATGCCATGCTCCTCTATCTTTTATAGATTAGAAACCACTAATCTTCTCCTAGATTATTTGCTATTCTTATTACAGAGCAGCAAATCATGGTAATCAAGTTTCATGGAGGACTGGTAACAGCCATACCTGACGTGTTTCCTCTTGCTGCCCAGCCACCATTTTCAGAGCTGCAGAACCCTGCTCTCATCATACAAACCAGACATTATGATTCTTCGCTTCCCAGCTTCAGCTATACAGAATAAATTAATCTGCCTCCCAGAGCCATCCTCCAGGAACCGCAGGCAGCATCTGGGTGCAGAGTTCAGCCCTGATGATCTGCAGCACATCAAGTGCAGAAAGAAGATCACAAATCACTGCTCCATGGACTCTTGGTTTTGTGGGGGGTGGCAGGAGGATCAGGTCACAACAGGTAACCAGCCTGGTTTCAATTGATGTGGCATCTCTTTTGCAGCTAAATGAAAGCCAATACCTTCACGGAAGCAAAGACTTCCCTGGCACTGAAGAGACAGATCCCTTCGAGAAGGGCTCATTAACAAAATGCCCCCCTCACACACACTGTCAGGCCAGATCAGTTAACGCTAGACAGCCTCGGGAGAGCCGTGGTTCCAATTCTGCAGGCAGGGCAGGGAGGGGACAGTCACGCAGACAGAGAGCTGCAGAATAAAGCATTCCCCCAGCCTGTAGCTAACCCAAAGGCTTAGTCACCCGGGCTTAGCAGCAGTGTGTGCACTGGCTATGTAAGAGACACCAGACAAGGAAAAACAGACGCTAGAAAACAGACTACTAGAGAGACAGAGTGCTTAAGGTCTGACTGTGCAGAACCATTTCCACACACTCAGGAGAAGGTGTACCTATGGCTTAGCATAATACCCTACACATATTACAAATAATGAGTGTCTGCTCACTTTCCTCCTTCTGAAAGCAGCTGCTGTTTCCAAAAGCTGCCTAAAGAAGCTCAGCACCTGTGCAGCAGAATTGATTCCTATCCTACACTGTTTTACCAAGAGGCTCCTTACTCCCAAAACCAATACAAAAGTGTTTGCAGAACAGTATCAATAGCAAGCAAATCCGAGCAGAGGGGATAGGAGGGAGACAATGAAAGTGCAAGCTGTGCCTTTCTCCATCCATCCACCTAATCAGCACATCAGTGTCAAACACCAGCCTGGCTGTGTTCAGCCCCACTGACTTCTCTCACTGTGGAGATGCAATGCAATCACAGTGTTATTCTGGAACTATCACCTTTCTTGATTCTCATTTGTTCTATTGGACCAAAACCGAATGAAAGTTGAATTAACCAAAATATCACAGAAGAATCCTTTCCATGTAAGGGAAGTGTGCTGCTCATCCCTAGTTACCTGCAAAGTGCCTGATTTCTTAAACAGGATTATGTGCTGCCTTGCTGCAGATTACATCACCTTCCTGAACTCCCACAGCAGCACCTCACCTCACCCAGTCACAAGGAGCTTTGGAAGAGAAGCAGCAGCAGCCACATTAATCTCATTCCTCTGCTGGTGAGCAAAGCACAGGGGCACAGGGTACAGTGGCACATCTAGTGCTCTCTGGAAGGGAGCCTGCCTGGCTGTGCACACACTGGAGCTGTTCCCTCGAACCAGGGAGCTGAGAAGGGACTGGCAATAGGAATCTTCCCTGTCAGCTCCTCAGAGCAATATGGGATCCCAGTTTGAGGCCGGCTGTTTCCAGCACACGGGCACAGGACCACATTCTCTCAGCCTCACACTCTGACTACCTAGGATGGCATGGCAGGGGGTGAAACCACACTCTGGAGGCTCACAGCTAATCCTGGGCAAGACTTACCGAAAGGGATCCTTGGGAGCAAAGTAAGCTGGAGCAGACAAGTAACTTCCCATCTTCAACACTGGATAAACCGGATCAGCCACAAACTTGTCCAACTGCCTCTGAGCAGCTCTGTTCTGCCAACATGGCAGCAGCCAGTGCTCATTTACTCTTGCGCTGATTCAGATACTTCACCTCCCTTTGAAGCTGCCCAAGGAATGCCAGGTCTCTCGGCTGCTCATTCCTTTTCAGATTTTTTCTGGCTCCCATTGCTATAACCATCTTCTCCTGCGCTCAGCAGCAGCGGCTCCTCGGGAAGGACAGAATCCCTGCTAACCCGACTAGTGGGACATGCTGCTGCAGTAGTTCTGCGAGCTCTGCTGTCTGCTAACTACTGGCAAGTTTTCCCTTCTCTGGTTCCACCCAAGGGTGGGAGGGGAGGAGGAGCCATGGCAGGCGGACAGCGGCGGCTCCAGAGCCTCAACAGGCTCTGCTCCTTCACAGGGGTGGAGCTCTGACCCAAAGAGGGGCTGTGTATTTAGTGCTGAAAGAGAGCAGCTTTGGCCAAGGAATACAAGCACACACACGTGAAACTTGTCTGCGGCAGCCGCACGTTCTAATGGAGGAGTCAAAGGCGGCAACCAGCCACATCTGCAAATATATCAAATTAACTATATACATTCCTAAACCCTTCACAGTGAGTGAGGTTAACCTGCCTTCACAGCACCTACAGTCCATTCACCGTGCTGCAGGAGGTAACTGACAGTGTGCTTCATCCAAGGAAAAACTGTTTTCTTTCCAATACTGTTTGAAGAGATCATTAGAATCCTTCAACTGAATCATCTCCTGAATGGAAGCTGAGAGGTATTATAAATCAGCACGGAGTACTCTCTCCAGCTCACAGCACATGCAGTTGTATCACTGTGCTTGTCTGAAGCCAAGCATGATCTCTAGTGACCTAATCAGCTAAAGCTGCTCGCAAGACACTCAAAAATGCAACAAACATATGCTGCTGCACCGAGCCCGCCCATTTTTGTGCAGTCAGCAAAGCCTGGCATGCCTGAACACAGCCTGAAAACCACGCTCTGTTCCAGAGGCAAGAGCACTGTAATGTGCTTTTCCTGGAGATGCTCGTCTCAGCTGGCACACTGCTCCAGGGACGCTTGGGGCTGGAACAAGGCAGTCTTGGCTGCAGATTTGACAGCTGCTGCTCGCTGTTCAAGTAAGCAGAAACCTAGGCAGTTTTTTGTGTCCTTTTTTTTACTCCTTTTTAAAACATTTTTTTTAGAATTTAACTTTTAATAAGCCACCTTTCTGAAGGGGGAAAAAAAAAATCTCCATTTTTCCCATTCATTGTGGTTAATAAGCCTGGCTGTAAAAGTGCAGTGAAGTCTAGTGCTGCAGAGCCCGATGTGTTGTCAGTTCCAGCACGGGTGTAATTCCTCCTGACATTTCACACAGCTCTACTGGAAGCAGCAACACGGTGAGTCTGTGTCTAGGAATGCGCTCTGGTCTCCCACATTCCCTATATGTTGCGTGCTGAAAAGGGGCCAGCGCTCGCAATCCTGCGCTTCCCCGGCTATCAGCACCTCCCCACCGCACACGCACCTCCAGCACAGCCCCGGCCCCTCCCGCCCCCATCACCTACACACAAAAGCCTTTCCCCACAATTCTGCTGCCGAACGCCCTCCAAGGGGCATTCCACGTGACCTCATAAATCCCAGCTCTTCTGACAAAACCTTTGAAGATTTGATCCACAGATGTGATAAGCAGCCAGCTAGTCTGTGAATGAAGCCAGCAGATAAAGCCTAACTTCAAAGTAATAAAAACCACCCAGACAGCTAAGCAACTAGGAAAGGATTTTGTTTAAGACTTCCTTAAAGCCAAAGGACACATAGTCAAATGTCTATTTAAACAGGAAACTTCTTATCAAAATGATTTTACTTCTGCAGCAAGACCCAGCAGCAGCCAGTAAGTCACTTTGGCTACACAGAAATGTCTTGATACTTCTTGCTTTTTCTATTGTGTCTGTGACCTATTTGAGAAAACAGTATCTCTGATAAAAAGGCTCTGGAAAAGGTGTTAATGTGTTCATACATTCTAGATCTGAATTCCTGACAGAATGACTGTACTTAAAAAATGCTGATAAACAGGTGTATGGTAGGGGGGGGATCTTTTGTAATTTTACTGATACCATCTCTGGGGGCCAAAACGCACAGGAGTAAATTTCTTTTTCACCAAGTCAAGTCAGACATCAGCATCTTCTCTCTTGCAAATGCTGACAGCATTTCCACTACCAACAGGTAGTCATCACGGGGGGAGCTTCTTTCCTTATTATGGTTTAGAATTGTGCAGTAACTTTTGCCAGAAAGACTATAACTAAGAAATGAAAAGGAAGACATGAAAAACCTTGACAACGACTGACACGATATTTATCACCGAGTCTCAGCCATTACAGATTTATCCCCACCGATCACACAGCTGTTGTGATATTCCAGTGATTTATACCTTGAGCCAGCTGGGGCCGGGCAGCCTCTCGACACTCTTTGCCACACATCTCGTGCTGCTCAGTAGCAGATCTGCAGACAGATGTATTGCTCAGCACATCCGCCAGCCCTAAGATACACAAACTTATCCTGGCACAGACAGACACTTCAATATGTGTGGGACTGAGGGAAGAGGAATCTGCCTGATGCCTGAAGAGTTTGCAGCAAGCCTTTCCTTTAGCATGGGCGCAGCCTGGAGGCATTCCAAATACTTCAGTGCAATCGCAACACCTCATTGTATTTCCAAGGCACTTAACGTGTAACACGTGCTTTGCTGATGTTGAAAGACAAGAGTCAGCTCCTGAAACCAACACCGCTCGGATCCGCACGTACCTCCCAGAGTTCCTGCACGCGGATCTTGAGCAAACTAAAACGAACAGGGGTGAAGCTCAGCTCCATCACTGCATCTCACTTCCAAGCAGCAGCACAACCTCAGCACAACACCGTGATGCCTCTCAGTACCTCACATTACCAAGCACATTAGGAAGGAAAGTTTTTATCCCCACCACACGCCTGATGGCTGCAACCTTCCTGAACGTGTTTGGGCTGAGAAGCAAACCAAGGAAACTCAACCCAGTGAAACTTCATAGGTTATACAGGGTTTGGGAAGCAGTGGAGTCTGCTCTGTCAATGCAGCACAAATGGCAGTAAGACTGGCACTGGCACTACTGCATCCTGCTCCTGCTTAACCTGCTGCTTTGATCTCTGAACACCAGGAACTCCTCAGGGAAGGCTCCTGCCTCGCTCCTGTGAAAGCCTACCATATTCTGGGCTGTGTGAGTAATTCTAATTACCTTGATATAACAATGCTCGATAACAGTGCCCTAAAGGACAAACTGCCAATTCAACCAGAAGAAAGTTTGGAGTGGAATGCCCCATTCCTCCTTAAATCTAAAGGCTGGTCATTGATGCCCTGTATCTGATAGATTCTCCTGAGGAATTCGGCCACCTGCAAAGTGCTTCATTGTTCCTTTGAATGTGTAAACTCTTGAACGGTCCTAGTGATCTGTGTGCCTGTGATCTGAGAAATAGGCAACTATTTCTCCCTGAATCTGATAGTGAGCTCCTGAATTTCAATGCTGAACACACCGCCAAAGGAACATTCCCAGGAGTCTGCAGGATTAGTGACGAGTTCCCACCTCTAAGGCCTCTATCATTAACTTTCTGTAACTGCCAGAAACTAGAGAAGAGAGGCAAGAGGAGAGTTTTGTCTTCCCACTTCTACCTTAATTCAGCTGCCTTTTATTACTACCGCTCTTTCCCCTGCTCTCAAACTCAGCTGCTGTGTGTATAAACCTGCCTTGTGCTCACCGGTGAAAAGCTAAAGGAAAATTCAAAGCACCAAACATCCCACAGTTTAAATACACATCTCTACTTACATCTTCATTTGTCCACACTTGTGCTTCAAATCCTGTTCATCCATTTGTCCTTTGGGAAATGATTTTGGAAAATGAAGGCCTGTGCCAGAGATTGAACCAATAGAAGTGATCTAAAGCCTAGAAAATACAGTCTGGAGAAAAAGCTAAGCCCACTAAGTCCAGGCGTTCTGCCTTGTTGGAGGGACTCATGGGAGACACAATCTGCTTTCTGATAGGGGAAGGTTATGTGGATAACAAAAACCAGGGAAAAACCTTGTTTTTCATGAACATAGCTGGAAGAAATGGATTTAAATTGCACCATAGGATTTCTGAAGATAGTAGACATAAGGTTCTAACCCTGAGGATAATGAAGTGCTAGTAGACAGTCTGGGAGACTACAGTCACTGCAGATTGTTAGGTGACCAATTTCTTGATCATCCCTAAGCCACAAAAATTACTTGCTTCAAATATAAGTTGATAGCTGACATACTAAACACAAAAAACATATTTGTAAAAATACACTCAGCAATCATCTAGTTTATCCTGTACCCCCGTACCAAGTTTAATTATATATAGTCTTCATACAAGTTTGTCTGGCTTGCTTTCCCCTGCCCCCAGATGTAAAAAGAATCAAAGTGATTTACTAAGTTTTGCTCAGAAAAAAATATCTCTGTAGCACACAAAATATGGCAGTCAGGAAAGAAAATTCCCATCTTTGCAAGACAATCAAAGCACTAGAGCTGGAAATCAGTAGTGGTTCTCTTTCAGTTCAGTAGGCTGGAGCTTAGGGCACCCCCTTGATCCATGGATAGCTAATCCACTGCTCTTCAAAGTCCTGATGAGTTTTCAGCTTTTAATTAAGTGGTTTGGGTATAAACTAAATGGTATATTTTAAAACTGTAGCTGTAAAATCACTGGTAATCCATCACCTTCTGCTGCTTTTGAAGATACACTGTGAATATTTTTTCTGGCTTCGGCTTTTGGTTGAGATTTCTGCAGCAAGCCAGTGTTGCTTGGCTACTTAAATTAGGTTTATTTTATAGACCACAGTACTGGACATGCTCTGTTATTTCATGGTTAGGAAGGAACTGAGCCTCAGCTGTCTTCCTTCCTAAAAAGTGCTTAAGCACCCTGCTACAGCAGGAATGCCACCATTTCCAATGATTTTCTTCCTATGTATCCATTTTCCACCTGGATGTAGCCTACAGGCTTGATCTGTATTTGTGGTTTTCAAATAATCAAAACTGGATTTTTGACAAATACCCTTAAGATAAAGTCCTTAAGATAAAGCCATACAGCCATGTCTGGGTCTTCTCATTTCATCCTACTCCAATTCAAATAGAAAGTGGGGATTGTCTTTAATTTAATTTATCATTAACTGCAGAAAAACAAAAACAACACAAAACAGCAAAAATAAACACTGGTAATAATACTTTATTAAAAAAGTATAATTCAAGGCATTATCTTCTATTTTGCAATATGGAAAAAATTTGGACTGAAAACAATAAAACCAGCAAGGTCTTGGTCAAAAAAACCTTTTCCAATAATTCCCTGAGGTAAAAGTATCCAGACCTAGGAAAAAGGCACATTTTCACTTCTGCCTTTCCCTTTCTTGGTGTAATGTTTCAAGTTCTGTGCAATGCAATTTCCAAATCCAGTCAAACTGTGAAAAGCAGTGACCTTTGCAAGTGTGTGCTGTCTCTACAGAACTGAGAGGCACAAAAGTACATTCAGAGTTAATTCACAACAGACACTGTGACAGAAACATCTAAGAAACTTCTTCAGCCAGATCCAACCCATCAGATTCAGTCCTAAGGAACCAGCTGGCCAAAGAACCATTTAAAATATCCAAGATACACAAACAAGGATTTGCTCTTCCTTCAAGCCACAGCAGAGAAAATGCAGGTTTCAGAGACAAAAGCTCCTGTACATGCAGTTGGAGGAAGGAGGGAAGTGACAAAAACTTAAATCCTCAGAGACGCTCATGTACGTCAGCTCCTGCCAGCGCCAAGCCTGACCAAGAATAAACAGAGCTAACGAGCCTGGAGCAGTGCCAATCAGCATTAGAGAAATTATGTGCCAGGCCAGGGAGTCAGCTAATCCACAGGAAGACTGTAAAAAACACTCCACAAGAGCTGCCGGAACTCACAGCTACCAGCTGCCAAAGCCTCCTACCCTTAGAGGTTTTTTAAAGTTTGGCTTTGGGATATCAGGCACAAGACTGCTGCTCAGCATGCTTTAGGGACAGCAGAAGAAAAGGAGGGACACAGTGAGAACTGGAAACTTGTTTTCATGGACAGTCCTACCCTGGAACTAGGAAAAAGGGGAGGGCAGCTTCCTTTCCTGCAGGTCCCAACTGTGCACTGAGCACAGCAGCCTCGCTGGGTGCTTGAGCTCACCAAAAGCACAGAGCACAAGAAGTGCAGCAGCAAATGCAAAAAGTCACTGCACAGCTCAGAGAAATGAGATGGTGTCATCACTTGTGTAAAACAAACCAGCCCAGAACCAACAACCAAACTTCCATTATACAATAGAACCTATGAAAACAAATTCCCTGTAAAGTGTCCCAATGGCAGGACTTGCCTCCAGCTCAGCTGTTACTCACCTCAACAGCCCCAACAGCAAGAAAGACCATGACATTTGCAATTCAAGACCCACAAGAGAAATACATTCAATGGCAAGAGAGACAGACTTCCCAGCACACACAGCTTTGGATTTGGCTACTGGCACAACCTAGGGAAGCTCAACAACAGGATACTGGTACTTCAAGAAGAGAAAACCAGGATTAAGAAAAGCGGCTTCACTATAGCCAAACATGAACACTAAAACCAATAGAAATCCAAAATACTGGCATTTGTCATGATATCAAACCATAATTGTGATTATTAATGTGTCACTGTAACAGCATTTTCTGAGTCAACTGAGCCTGCTCTGCTTTGGCAGCATGAGATGCTTTATTTTTTTAAAATATACCAATAACCACAATCCTCACTTCAACAAAGTTGGGGTATTTTTTTGGTTTTTTTTGTTCTTTAAAGAAGGACAATAGATGCTTATTTTGGCACAGAAAACATTCCTCCAAAGCCACATTTTGGCTTCCTTTTCCCCCATTTTCTTTAACAGTATCCAAAGCATTAGCCTCCCCATATTCAAGCCAATATAGAAGCCAGTAGAAGCTGCAGGTACTCAACCCCTCTCAAAAATACAGACTCCTTCAGAAATGTGATTCTGGAGCATGAATACTGGACTGAGTGTTCATGGAACACCAAAAAGAGGCATTACTCCTACCACCAGGAAAAAGCATGGCAGACATCCCTTTTTGTCCTTGCCAATAGCAACATTATCCAACAGATTTCATAAGTTTGTCTGTCTTAAGAGTCTGAAAAGGAGAGAAAGCAAAAGGCAAGATCTCTCTCTCTTCCCTCCTTTCTATCAGCACCCTGATAACACCCTTGTACCTACCACATATGGAAAAAGCAATGGGCTGTGCAAATTGCCTGGGCACTACTTTGGAATGCTGCAGAAGACAAACATGCAACCCATGGCTTCTGCCACCACCAGTAAATCAGAGCTTTTATTTGCACTTTATCTGTATCCCGTGTGCGTCAGCACAGCCACACTCTGCCAGGCAGCGTCAGCTGCTGTTGGGACTGCATGTCGTCCCTGAGGTACGGCCACAAACAAGAGCTCAGAACAGGTCAGGCACAGAGATCACTGCAGGAATTCCTGGTTCACAGGGGAACTTCACCACCAGGTCCCAGCCAGTGGAACAACACAAAGAGGGTTGAAAGGCTGAAGTTTTACCTACCGGAAACAGGAAATGTGCCAAGCTTCATTGACAGTCTTGTGGAGGCGCTGCCCAGCAGCAATGCTGTCCCCACATCCCAGACATCTCCAGACTTCTTCACCTGTGTGCAGCAATAAGGTGACAAACAGCAACCAGTTTACACCACAGAAAACAAAAGTTGTTACATCCTTCACAAAGAACAACCTTAAATTAAGTAACTGATAGGAAAGCTACAGGCAGTCTATAACCCCAGAGTGGGAGCTCCCAAATCAAACTCTGACATCTTGCATATTTTTTTTTCTCCAGACGTGACATCTACTCCTTCACATTCTGCAGAAGAAAAAAAATATGACTTTTCACATAAAACACCTCAATTATAGCTCTGTCAGAGCAGAGATTTCAGGAAGGCAACACTGGTCTGGTACAACAATTCCAACGGGGAACCATGCTAGGCCAGGAAGCCACGCTACTGCTTCCCCCACACCACTGACTCAGCACATAATGTTTGCTCTCATTTGTGTAATTAACTGGATTTCCCAGAACTGAAAGAAAGGAAAGGCAAACTTTATTCAGTAGAGAACAACTAGACTACCAGGAAGGAATTACACTCTTGAATGAATATTCCCATAGAGACTGTACAGCCTACACCAGACTACTGTCAGACTTGGGAAGGGGGAGTGATGCTACTGGCCTATTGCCCTTTCAGAAAATACTTATAATAGAGCTATAATAGTTTCTGCTAGAACTGCCAGAAAGCCCCAGAGAGAGCTGGTTACTTAGATGCAAGCAAGCTAGGAAAACAGAATGAAAGCTTGTGCACAAAGAACATTTGGCACACAGATAAATGCTATCCAAAATCCCAAGGGCAGTGCAGGCATATTAAAGAGTCAAGAATCTCAGTTCAGCACAGGATGGCACACAAAATATGTCACAGAGCTGAGCAGATCTCAAACCCATTTCTTACTGCTACCAACAGTTTGCCTGCAGTAAGACTGCATTAAAGAAAAAGGTGCACTCAAACAAGGAAAACCACAAACCACAGACTTCCCTTTTCCAAAGAATCTTGGAACTTGGTAGTTGCTTAGGCAAGTTGGTACCATGGTAAAGTTCCTTCAAGCTACACAAAACAGAAGCCATCAGCCTTCCATGCACCTTCACCCCACCATGTAGGTCAACAGCAACGTTTAAAATTAACCAAGGTGAAGATCTTGCACTTTTTACGTGAATAGCTGTTTCAGGGAAAAAACCATTTGCTGCTCAGCTACAAGCACCACTGTCACCAGCAGACCAGCAGTGCCCAGAAAGGTCTCCATGCAGACTGTAAGGCTCAAAGGGTTCCTTCAAATGTGACAATCAATGTAGGTTGCTCCTTCAGTTCCCAGGTGTGCATTAGCTCCACAGCTAGAGCACCTGCCTCTGTGTCCTCCTGCTAAATAACCAAGAACTCCACCTGAGCTCAGACCTGCACAACAGAATAAAGGTTGGGAGAACCTTGGAAAAACCTGACCCTACCCGTGTAGTTCTATAAATCAAATAGCTTTTCAGCACACCAAACGGGCTTGGGAATAAAAGGCAAAGCTCCGTGTGCCTGTGCCTCCATGCACAAGCAGCCAACACTCTCCTCTCCAAGCAGGGCAAGCCCTGGAAGTCAGCTGAACTTCTGAAATAGCTGCAGGCCAAAAACAGCTGCAAACCAAATATTCTGCAGCTCCATCCCCTCCTGTTCAGTGTCACCAGCACAAGACACACGTGTCAAATGGTCTGTGGATCTTACTAAAGCCATTTAAAGACCAATGACTACACCAAAGCTGACTAAAAGCAACATATTCCTCTCCAACCATCTTACAGAATCTGACCCATCAGCATCCGAATTCCACGAAGCAGTTGCCTGCTCTCAGCTGCAGTGCTACATCTGTTTAAGTGTACCCAGGAAGGCTGCTTAGTTCATGAACGGAAACGAACAGTCCTCAATCCAACAGAAATTGCTTCAGTATGCAGGAGAAACGACGGAAATGAACAAAACAGAGCAGGAAACAGTGCGAAGGGAAAGCAAACGGACATAATCCATGTAACAGGTCTGTCGAGTTCCCCGGCACGGGAAGAATGTCTCAGAGACGGCCATCGAGGAGCAGCCGCAGTGGCCCCGGCGGGCAGCGGCCGAACCTCGGGGGCACCGCGGGACCTCGAGCACGACACCGGGGACGGGGTGAGTGGCACCGGCGGCCCCGCGGACACCTGCACGGCAGGACCCGGTGCCGGCTGCGGCCGCCTCGGGGCGGGCNGCCCGCCCGCAGCCCCGCCCCGCACGTGCCCTGGCCCAGGGCGGACCCCACCGCTCCCGGCCCGGCCCCGCGCAAAGCAACGGCGGCGCACTCCGCTCAATGTAAAACCATTTTTTAATTCTAAATCACTTTCACAACAGTGAAAATTAGTGAGGAGGAACAGTAACGCACTAACCGATCCGTCCGGGCCGTGTGCGGTCGGGTTGTGGGGCAGGGATACATACAAAAGCACACCAGGGAAACGGGGAACCAAGCGTTAACACTTTTACACTATTTCATCCTTGAATTGCCGGAAAATAAGAGCTCTCAGTCATGTTTCTGCAGCCTTCTCTAAATCCATTATCTCTCTCACTCATAGATGGAAATCCCCCCGATCCATAAAAATTCTGTTTTTTAAAATGTATTAGTTAAATATATTTCAATACCTCTTGAATATATTGCAGTCACTTCTCTATCCTCGTCATGGGATAAAGGCTTCAAAGGGATTCCCTTCTCCCTGCATAACCTCTCAGCATCGAGTTTCTCCGTACAAAAAGGAGAAGGAATCCATCCCTTACTGTCACATGAACCTTCCCTTCCCATCAGCAGGTGGTGCTGACTGCGCAGGAGAGGAACCCAAAGCTGCGACATTGTAGGACAAGCAAACAAAACCAGCCTTTCTCTTGGGAAGGGCCTCAGTTACCACGTTATGCACTGGAGAAGAACCCTAGGCCGAAGTTCAGCTTCTCAGAAGTGTCGCACAACAAAAGTTGAAGCACCACCTCAACTATAAATAGTTGAGCAATATATTCTGTCAGATTATCATCGAGTCAGGTGTAAATCTGACATGACAAAACACTGCAGAAGCTTTGCAACATTCTACTTGCCAGATGGAATTTTGGAGGTAGGCAAGTTAAACTTCAGTCATCCTCTGTCTTGACACTAAAAGTGAACAGTTTATAATTACATAAATAAATTCTATAACAAGTAATTAAAGGTGTCCTGCCCAGGAAACTCTTCCATATGCTAAAAAATCCCAAGCTATATGAAACAAAGTTTCTATCAATTGATTTGTTTGTCAGTTTTCTGTCTACTGCCAGGGAAGTCACAACATTCATCTTGCAGGAAATCATTATGACTATTAAGTGACTTGAATCAAGAAAATCTAGAAACAGTAAGAGAAAAAAAAATGGAATTGCCTAGTCAGAGAAATATGATCTGTTCTTCTTGCTAGGGAATCTCTCATACCTTTTTCAAAGGAATCTACACATATACATCAGGAGTACTCGTTAAAGCTGAATACCCAACAGGATTCCAAAGAGGCTACAGAGTGCTCACCTTCTGAAATATCCCCTCAGCACATTAATGGTTGTGGTCTCCTCCAGCACTTCAAATTAAAATCTTTGGTAGATACTGCAGAGACTCTTGCACTGTAGCTGTTCTGCTGTGACACGGGAGAAGCTCAGTGTGCACCTGCAGAGAGAAGGTCTTCCAAATGTTCCCTACTGGGCATGTGCTGGCAGAGGCAGGATCTCCTTTCTCCTCCTGTGTAATTTTACAGCAGGACAAGTTTTACCTCAAAACTCACGTAAAGATGCCTTTTGTTCCTCTCCCCAAACAAGCTGATCTCAGATCTGTAATAGGATTTTATTTGGAGTACATGACCTTGTGTAGAAAGTCTCAAAGCCTTAGGAAGGATAAATGTCGCTACAGTGACGAGGCTGTGAGGGGATTATCCGCGAGAGCAGCCACAGGTGCCGCACAGAGCCAGGGAAGACAACACTGTCTGTCAGTGAGGAATGGGCTGGGTCCGGCAGCCCCACCTGGCTCCACAGCCAGAGAATCTTCCAGTGGCTGGCTCCAGCACGCTCAGGCTTTAAAAAATTGCAGCATAAATTTGTATCCCTTTTTCTAACAGCCATCAGAACCATCAGGAAGGGTTTTCCATCATGCCGGGAAATAACAGCAGGAAAAGAAACCAGTCTCCAGAGCTGGTTCCGTTTGCATCACGTGCTGTGCCCTAGAGAGTCCCAGCACTGCTGCAGATATTTCCTGGAGAAGGTCGGATGTTGATGGAGACATTAAACAACATCTGTAGCTCTGGCAGATCCATCGTGGCTGCAAAGCAGGAGATACTGGTGACACTGGAGAAGTTTCCTTACCTGCCCAGCGTACCTTGGGATAACTGTCTGTCCCTGATTGGCACAGGATTTCAAAGCAGCACTCCCTTTCAGAGTGCAGCTCAACGCTAGGCCCATGGTTTGTGGCAGGAACCTGTTGTACAAGATATCTGAGCTGAAATACACCTTTTAACCAATGTTTTAATTTCCAACTCTGGTGCAAAATGTGAGATTCCTCATTGTGCTGTGGTACCACCAATTCCTGAAGCCCATAGTTAGCTATGGAACCAGACACCAAGAGGTTTAAAATGGGATGGGAATGCAGTTTTGTAACTGTTTCAGTGGCCTTGTTGGTCATGAATATATAGAATAATGGAAAAGACTTATGCAATCAACAGCCAGAACATTATCACCAGTGCCACAAACAGGAAGAGGCGGGAAAGGAACTGCTCATCCACGTATTGAGGAGTCCCTGGAACAGCTGGAAAACAGGAAGTAAAAAAAACAAACAGTTCAGCTCTTTCCTCTTCTCCATGACTGTGTATATTCTGAATATAGAATATTCATACATTGAAAAATATGCAAAGAATCTGCTTTGAGAAAGTTGCTATTTCCTACCCTCAGCCTGGCTGGCTGCATGGGGAGATCAGAAGGAAGACAAGTATCAGATCCCTGAAGCAGGACTCCTTAGTTCACTCCCACCTCCAACAGATTTTCAGGGGACACTGAACTACAGTTAATGGAGAAGATAGTTTGACCCAAGGACAGCACAGGACCATGGCAATGCTAGTGTGATATGAAGAATGAGTTTGTTCCCCATAATTCCTGTGCCATGTGACATGGTGGAAGATTTGCCAGGCATAACCTTCCACAGAGTAAGTTCAGAAAACCCTGGGCAGTAGCCATTGTTCAAAACAGATTCGGTTTGTCTACAGTGAAGATGGGGAGGAGGTTCTCTAGGGATTACTTAATTGTTAGAGAGCAAGGTCACCACTTGGAGTAACCCAACTGTTTTTTGTTAATCAAAAACGTGAAGTAATTTCACTGAAAAGTTACTTCTTCTAGAATACAGATGACTTTCTCAGAGATAAATTTCTGAAAAATGAACCATCTTTGCATTCATCATTTTGTGGCACAGAGCACAAATTTAAATTTTTCCTTCTCATCTTTCAGGAAATGGTCCTTTCCTGCTGTCTTTAAAATCTGGGTCTCCTTCACATAACCCTAGTGACTCCTTTTTATTATTATTAGACAGTCTAGTCAAATTTGTCTCATTTTTCAGGAGTCTGCAGGTGTACCAGAGGAGACATCTGAATTAAAGGAGAGCAGTCTCCAGTGTAACTGGTCTCCCAGGAAGACCTTCAGCAAATTATATGAAGTGACAAACTTGCTTCTTTTACAAGCCTGTGTACAAAACGTATCAGTCACAGACCATGATCTGTACTGAGTGTTTTTGCCCTCATTTTGTGTTTCTATTGACAACACTCGTTACTATTCAGAATATTTTGTCATTTAGCAGGTTATTTAAGAGTCTGTAAAATGTCTCTTTGTGACAGGACAGGAGAAGGATCCGTGGTACCTGGAGGAGGTCGCCCATCGTTTATGTTGAAGGCTGTTGCAAATATACCAAAGGGAAATGCCCCAATCCCAAACGACATCTGGAAGCCACCATCGCCAAAGCCAAAGCCCTGGAATCCCTGCAGAGAACAAAGAACAGGAGACAAAAAAGGTACCAATCATTTCAAGACTTATTTCAGAGTATTTTGTGGAAATACAGAGACATTCCTCCTCACTGGCTTTCCTATGGCTGAAGGAGGGCCATGCTGTCTGGCAACTTTCAGCCTGACACACTTCTGTAAATATCCCCTTAGCTCTCCTGGGTTTAAAATGTTTAAGACAGTAGCAAATTTGCCAAGCAACCCAAAGGTTTGACAAAATGAAAACCAGCAAGGCAGCTCTAGCTTGAGGGCCACAAATTAAGACCTTTCTCAAATTAGAGTAGTAGGTAACTGCCAATGTATCAAAATCAACAGAACAATTCTATCTAGAATGTCTTAACAATGTATCGTGTGTTAACAGACGGTAGCCATATAAGAAAGGTGCTTAAAAAACAATCTAAATTGATTTTTGTGATACATGTGCATCATTTAGACACTCAGTGAAATTATAGATGCATAGAGCATTTGAAGGAAAAGTACCAAAAAAATTTACCAGGGGGACTCAAATTAAGGTGGCAAAATTACCTGGGGGCAGGAATGCTAGACATAAGGAAAGCAGGAAAAAGAAAGTTACAATGCAATAACACTGACCCCATGGGATCCAGACTAAAATACTACATCCAGCCAAAAGATAAGTGTTTTGAATTGAGATGAATCCTGCTCTGCAGAAGCAGTGTGATGTTTGAGAATGGACCATGTGAATCTAGGACCTTGTGTCATGTCTAAGAACTGTGGAGAGCCCACAGTTCTGCAATCCAGTGATCTGTCCTCTCACCTCAGGACTAAAACAGTGATACCAGCTCTGAAAGACCAACCTCACCAACAATGGGAGGACAAAGATGATTTTACTCATATAATAAAAGCCAAACGTTTCTGGGCTGAGCCTTGATTTGAAGAGTTGGTCTTTTGACTATACTCTCCTCAAGCATTTTGCCACTAACTCTGAGAGACAGCAAAGCTCTCTGTGGCAGGTACAGGATCTGGAGAGAACAGGGAAGCAGCATCACTACTGCCCTGCCTTCGTACCCCATCCCTCTGATTTACAGCAGCACCAGCTGAAATGTTCAAACAAGGAACAGGAGCTGATTTAATAAGGCAGCAATGCCCTAGTGAAAGAGAACAGCTGAGCTCCCAATACATTCAATCCAGAAATGCACCTTAATCACACCCAGCAGAGTTGTTTGCTTGAAGCATGAGGGAGACAATCCTCTCCAAGGACCCTGGGCTGAGTTACATGGAAATGTGCCATTGTTACATCAGGTCATGCTGGCTGCCATCGTGCTGAGGAACACTCTGGTCTGTCCCACCGCCTACTCCCACGTCTGCTCCATCTGTGCCAGCTGCTGTTTACATTCACCCAACACAATCTCCTCAACAAAACCACAGATCCCTCTTCAAATTAACATATATCCAATAGATATTGACTTTCTCTTGCTTGTAATGCCATGGTACAGTAGCATCCCATAGAAACGAGAGGAGCAGGTGTCAGTGTCAAAATATTAAATTCATATACGGCTAACGTATTTCAATGGCACGTATATTTTGACAGAAATACACTTGCACAAAGAATTTTCAAAGCAAAGTGTTCCTTGCATTTAAACATGGAGAACAATCAAGTATGAAGAGCATTTCCAGTGATACCACACTGGCCTGTTCTTTGGGATGCTAAGGAGTACCACAGGAATGGAGCTCTCTGCCTCACCACAGCTATCCATGGTTCATGAACAACCAGCTGGGGAAGAGCAGGATGTGTAAGCTGCAGGATCCTCCTGCAGGATCTCTCACACACACCATGCCCCCCAGGATGAATAAATACCACCATCAATAAAAACAACTAAAGCGCTGGAGCTTGTTTGATCACTTACCCCTCTGTTCTCTGGTTCAGGTCTCTGCCCTTGGGGTCGTGGTGGAGTTTTCTCTCTGCAGGAAGTTGTGAAATTAGCTTAGGTGCAATGACATGTGACAACAATATCTGCAGTAGGCTGGCTAATAATGCAGAACCACCATAAAATGCAGTCTCCAGGGCCATCCAATAGAGCTGGAGCAGAGTGTGAGAGAGCCAACCACACAGCTTTGGACCTTCAGCAGCACACCACTGAATTAATACTGCACTTTTGATTTACAAATACCCATTGCAAAGACTAAAAACTGAGAACATGCACATTTAATATAAGCTTCTCCAGTCAGGTAACAATCATTCCAACCTGCCACTTGTAACTGATAATTAACACTTGATTCAAATTAAAATTCATTGCCAGTTGAACAAGAAATGTGTGCAAATCCAGGGCCTGAAAAAGCCAGAAATATTTGGCAGAAATACTAGATCTGTGCCTTTTGACAAAGTATTTAAAATTGTGAATCCAGGACTTTAACAGTTTTATCTTAAGACCTTAAACTAAAGTTTCCTCTTTAATTTTCAAATGAAAATAGTTTCATTTAGGTTTCTTACCTGGGGTCCTGTTGCCCAGTGCTACCTCTTCCATAGAGAGGAATAACTTTATCTCGACTGATTCCTGCTTTGCATACAGGACACACTTGTCTGTTTGGCCTGGTCTCTAGCCACTAAAAGAAAGGAAATTATAAGAAAACTAGTAAAATACCACCAAAACAACTATGCAAACCTCATTTGCTGCCAGGCAGAAATACATTAGCAACTTCTCACAAAGGTCTGGAGCAAAACATTTTATTAAGTGCCAAGTACTCCCCAAAGTGGAGTTGGCACTCTGGCTATTGCTGTGGTAGGATCAATTTGCTGATGTGTACATATTCATATCTGTGCTGGAGTAAAATAAGAAATAAAGAGCACCAGCAGTCCTGCATAGATCAAAGGCCAGTGCAGTACCCTCCTGTCATCCAGCTTTTCTATAATGGTAACACAATGTAAAACACTCTGTATGCAAATAGAAGCACACTCAGCACTTAAACCTGCAAACTAAACCCTGCAAGCTCCAACAGTAAATGTACCAAAACTGGAATTACTCAGGGTTAAGAAACTCAAAAGTGGGAGGCAAGTGGAACAGAACCTAAGTTCTCTTGTTGCTCAAAGAGCAGATTGCACAGTGTTGCACATGAAGCTGCATGAGATTGCCAAGAGGGGGATATTCCAGAGAACCAAGGGCTTCATTGAGCAACTGGAGCTGATGAAAGACAAAGTAAAAGGAAACCTGTCTTACCTGGTGTAAACAAGGCCAACTGTGAGCATTCCCAGGACAATTTGTTCACAGAGCAGAAAAAGAGAAGAAAATAGAATTAGTTATTGAACTCGATATGACAAATGTACAGCGTACAGGGATAGCACAGCTTGGTGACAACAGGATCCTGGAATCCAGCTGGGCCAGTTCTGGAGCCTCCCATTAAAATCATTTTGGAAAGTACAGCCCAAGACTGATCTCCACTGGCTTTTTCCAGGTTATGCAATCTAAATTCCTAATGTGATTCTGTGCATCTCCCATTTCTGAGTCCTCAGCCATACCAAAGGCCCAGGCAGAGGCTGCATTCATCTTGGGGTTTATTGTACAAGTTTTCTCTTCTGATGCCATGAAAAGATTGAGCTGAAACATAAGCCACACTAACAGAATCATGGAAAAAACTCAGGCTGGATGGTACCTCAGGTAGCCTCTAGTCCAACCTGATGCTCAGAGAAGGGTTAGCTACTGTCATCAGACTCAGTTGCTCAGGGCAGAGAAATTCCCATTATACAGATTAAATTACTATGGCAAATTAAAAAAGGTCAAAGACAAGCAAGCTACAAGATAAAACTGCTAAACAGCCATCTGCTTTCAAAATGGTCTCAACAACACCATTCAGACAAGATACCTGGTATTTTTAAGGTTCCATTCTTCCAAATCCTTTTGTGCAATAATTTGATCTTATTTTATCTTAACATGCCCTAAGCCAATGATTTTCCATCTCCTCAAATAAAAACCTGGGTTTTCATATGTTATGTATATTTACACAGGAGAAAAGCAGTTCAGGCCTCTTTTTATTAAAGATTTAGCCCACTGTGTAAAATAAACCCCCAACTTCCCCAACATCTGTCCATGTCAATCCTTAACTTCTTAACATTCAAGAAAGGGTATATTCAAACCAGGTTACCCACATCAGAAATGCTGCACATGTATTATATCTGTGCTGTACTTTATTTCCAAGTCAAATTAAAGAACTGAAAGGTTCTCAACACAAGTGCAATATCAGGGGAAAAGAGAAATAGCCCATATGTAAAAGCTTATTGCCTACTTTTTTTCTTTTTTTTTTTTGTGGTTTCAAAGGAAAAAAGAGCAAGCTTGTAGGAGAAGCTACAATTTGGCCTCCAGAAGCTAGATTCATATCCAGGTTTAGGTATGCAGAGGTCAGAAACGAATTGAGGTCTAAAGATAACATCTATGCTAGGCCAGACAGCACAAATAAAATAACACAATAACCAAACAGTATCAATGAGCACTGAACTGTCTGTGTGGGGCTGCTTGTTTGTCTGCTTTTACACAATAATCCAGAAATACAGGGAGTTTAAGATGCAGGAAACCCACTCCCTGCAACACAAGCAAAGAAAAATAGCTGAGGAGCAAACCCAAGCTTCTCCTTGACCAAACCCATGATCTCTCCTCTAGAACTACAAACATCACAGGTTTTTATGGGATCAGACAGATGGTGCTCTGACTGAGTGCACTTACCAGAAGAGGTGCCCACACAAGCTGATAACTGCATCCTTGGCAGTGTCTAAACAGATGTTACATTCAAAAGTGTTGTCCTGGTTAGTGTTGTCCCCAGAGCCATTACTGCTACTGCTGCCACTGGTGCCTCCAGTACTGGAGTTCTTTGTTGATGCAGAAGCCGTGGGTCCTTTGCTTGCCATCCTCAGGAACTACCCAGGCAAGGTCAAGAAAATTTTCCTGTTAGAATCCTAGCAGTGAGAAAGGGAAAAAACCAAACAAACCTAAACAACTTATTGGCATTACAAACATTGCATTCTGGCCCCATTCCAAACTGGTAGTGATTTATCTAAGAAGCTCTTGAATCCTGTTGTTGATGGTTTTAGTTCAATGTAGCCAAGAGGGATCTTTTTTTAGAAACTAAGCTACTTTACAGTCCCATAGTATGACCTGGCTGATGCGTGACCTGTATTTCACTGTTACCGACAAGCATCCACAGCCAAAACAACCCCCCTGCATTTTCTCATAAATGCCATATGCTGCAAGGAGAATGAGCTCACCCAGTCAGAGATGCTCTTCCAAAATTCAACACAACTTATAACTGAGAGGGCAGTCTGAAGCAGAACTTAATCATTAAGTGACTCATAGTTTGAACACACTGACAATGCAGAGTTTTAAGTTCAGTGTTCATTAGTTTGGAATATTAATGACAATAATGGCAAGCAAAGGTGGCTTAGAACTTGAATTGTCTCCTGGGCAGTATATTGCTGCTATCACAGCAGTGTTGATATGACTATCAAACATTCCTTGTACTTTCAAACTATCAAACATTCCTAATTTAGTAGCAAGGTAGTAATGCAGAAGTATTAAAAATTTTACCTTAATGTGCTTGAATTTTACTTCCATGCCTTCACCTCTCACTAACATAATCATATTTACCAAAGATCAACATTTATTTTATTTCAGTAGCAACAACCTCTACAGTATAATTCCTTGATATGCAATTCCACAGTACCTAAAACTTTGAGACTCAGCACAAGGCATTTACATTTCTAGAAACACTTTTACCAGTACAAGATTTTTAATCCAAGAACTAAGAGAGTTTCAGTAGCTACAGAAATTAATTCACTAAAATAAAAAAGTTTAAAATATTCCACAGTGCTTTTCACGAAACTCTATCATTATGGTGATGCTGCAGGAACAGGAATACTTAGATAAGGCTGTGAGAAACAAACAGGTGATTATCTGAACTTTTTGCAAGTGTACAAACAGTGAAGCATTTTCAAAGGGCAACCTGAATTTTTCAGAAGGTAATTTCTTTGCAAACTTACCCCCCAAGCACTAAAGGCTTTCCTGAGTGTTGCCTCTTTGGAGCAGAGCTGCAGCACAGGTGCAGGGCAGCAAATTAAAGGCTCAGGATCTCCAGCTGTTATTGTGAACAGCTTTTTTCCTACAATACAACCCCACTGCACAGTCAGGAAAGCATCACATTCGAGCCTTGTGAAGTGTTGCAGCAAAGACTCAGCTACAGCAGGTGAAATCTACTTCTGCAGAGCTTTTTCACTCTGTTACATCATTTTGCACAGTGTCCCAGAAGGGCAGATTTGTATTCACAGATGCTGCACTTCAACATACGCTGCTTTCAGCAGTGCTGACTCTCAGCATTTCACACCACGACTCCATTTACAGTCAGTTCTTTGTACAGAATTAAAATCCCTGTTAGATCAAGGCAGATGGAAATGCTGCCAACCCACAAACTCTATGCCAAAGACACTTGGATTTTTCACACATCCTTACAACCAGAATCTTCAGCCTGTCTTGCTCAGTAGTTTAAGTGAAAACTTATCAACTTAGACCTATATATATTAATACAAAAATTGAGAAAACCTCCTTAAAACTAAGGAGTTCAACACACTGTAAAAAATACAGCATCCCTTTATGGAATGGTCACAAGAAACATCTGGGCCATACCTTGACATATAACACAAGGAAAGGATGTGTACAAGAGGCAAATAAATAAATAAATTCAGAGTCCCTAATACCAATGTGGAAAAAGGTTCCTTTTTCCAAATTAAATTCCATATATTAACATGATGAATCTGGACACTTGTCAAAAAGATAAAACCTGTATCTCCATAAAAACTTACTGAAAAAACCCTCAGTTTTTAGTAACTACAATAGATAAATAAAATGTTATGAAGAAGGATGACAGAGAAATCCAGAGAAATACCAGTAATGAAATTGAAAAAAGATGGCTGAGACAGAAGAAAGATTAAAGTGGCATAATGCAACAGGCACTGAATCTCCTTTTCCAGAAGAAAGTCATTCCTTAATCTCTACTGGGGATCCTCTCCTAAGTATTTGTTCATTGGCTGATGGGGCCCAGTGACCTGTTATGATATAACCAATTTAAAATATCAAAAATATAGCAAAATGAAACAGTAAAATAATAGATTTTATTCTGAAAAGCCTTCTCAAACATTTGCTCTTGTTCCTGGAATATCATTTAACATAACTGGGTCTGTAACAAGTGCTGCTGGGCTCTGTACATCTGCACATATACAAAGAAGCAAACATGAAACAGCTCCCAGTGGCTAAATTTACATTTGATAATCACACACCGTGTTTCTTGTGAGTGTACTCTGAATCCTAAAGTAGGAATTCAATTGCAAATGAAACTTGTTCTGAGTGCAGAATGAGCTCAAAATTGAACAGTCACTCAAACCACCTAAACACTGAGACAAAACTCTCTAGGGAAAAAAAAAAACCAACAAACCATAAGCAAATCACAAACTTAAAAAATCAACAACTAACAAAACAGGCCAAACCAAGCCCCTTTTCATTTTGCTTTAGGGTTTGGGAGGAAGACTGTGAGTACACTGGGACAGAGCGTGACTTTTGGGGTTAAGCAAACACAATCAAGGGATGCCAGTCAAGGTTTGCCACATCCTTGTCCTTCAGATCAGGTCTCCAAATCAACCCTAGAGGCATGATGGGCAGCAAACAAAACAAGGGAAAGGATACAAAAATCAGCTGATACCTAACTGCAGGCATTCAGAGATCTTGTCTTTCCTCTCTCACTTCTTTGCTCTCTACATACTTACAGGAAAACAGTATCTTTGTTTCATAAAAGCCATCTAGATGAGCTGTTTATTTCCTTTAAACCATGATCCCTATGTCACATCCCAACAGGTTGTTCTGAAAATGACTGACATTTACCACATCCAAGAACCAAGAGTGGCAGCAGAGGAACAGTTAAGAAACAAGGAACTCATTTGCAAGCAGGCTTCCTAAATAAACACAGAAGTGTGGTGGAGCATGAAGACATGGACGTGGAGGTACATGAGAGGGTGAAACTCCAAAAGGCAGACTGGGGCCTGACAGCAGAGAGCACAGGAGGAAGGGCAGGGGACTGGCAATGTCCACGTGCTGGGTGTGAGCACTGGGTGCAGATCTCACTAACAGCCAGTAAGAAATAAATTTTCCCCTAATATTTTAAAAACTTAATCTGTAAATCTACTAGGAGCAACTGCACACCAGGAAAGCACAAGTTGAGTGGCTGCTGTCAAAGATCACACTCTGAACTCAGCAAATGACAATGCCTGCCAAAGTACACTGGCCCAACCCTAAAAACACAGGAAAAACACTTCAAGACAGACTAGAGGAGTTTTCACCATAAGCTAAAGTACACAAAAAAATCTGCTGGAAAGAGCAGCTGAACATTAATTCAACTTGGGAAAGGCAGAGAGGGAATACAAATCAGAAGCTAATGCCAGCTATAAAAAACAGTCTTGGGATATGTGTTCACGGCACGACATTAGGATGTCTCAATTATTTAATTTTTTTCATGAACAATGAGAAAAAGTTTTAGTGAGGCTATAGAAGTCTGGCTAGTTTATTAACAAAACCCAAAGTTTGTTCCTCTTTGCCACAGCAATGAAATAAAAAGAGCAGCATTGTTGGATATAAATTTCACTGGAGACACCCTTTTTCATTTTTCTTTCCTAATGAATCTTATTTTAGTTAAGATTACTGAAATTGAAATAATCCAAATCTAGTTAGTTTATGAAATGAGTTCTGATTTAGTTCCTGAACCTTTTGCAGTTTAAATCAAAAAGAAGACTTGTCAGTGTATTTTTCTTATCACTAAGGTAAATGTCATTTTCTGATACTTAAAATTTTTATAAAAGAAATATTAACATTAGAAATTCTATCTAAATCTAAAACTACTACTCAGAGTTTATACAAATATGTCCACTCCTAAGTTTAACAACAATCTGATACTTAACATATTACAATTGCCTGGGCTTCAAGTACAACAACCAGGTAACCTTAGCTGAAAATTGCTGACAGAGCCTAGAAGAAAGTGCACTGACTTCTTGACAGTCATTTTAGATATTCTTAACAAACACATGACTGTCCTGCTGTTAATCATTAAATACATATTTATCTCTCACTACCTTTCTACTCTTTTCTGCACCCCAAACATGTTACATTTTAACTCTTTGGAAACATTTCTCGAGATCATCTTTTCACTTCCTGTAACCTGTACAGCATTGGGCACCTGCTTTTTAATATCACCACAGAGTAGTCCCAAAACATGAATTCACGTGATCACTCGCTCTTGCAAAACGAGCCATTTGCCTTCCAGCCCAACGTGCCCTTGCCTGGCCTGGTTTCATTAACTGGGATTCTGCAATGCACATCTGTGTTACAGCCAGTGCTGTCAGGGGAAGGGCCCAGCTAAGGACTGCTTCGGGAACACCGAGGAGTCCGTGTACCTTGCAAATGCAAATACTAAAAACCCTTAGGTGATTAAAGTAATTGCTTTTTTATCCGTCCCATAAAGGTTTCATATAGACTCCAACAAAAATCTTTCAACAAAGATTTTATCCTCTTACCTCACAAAGTCCAAAGGAAAAAAAAAAAAAAAACAAACCAAAACAACAAAGAGAACTGCTATAACCAGTTGGGTAATGCTGCCCGAGCGTTTTCCTGGTCTGCAGTGCCGTGTGAGACAGATGTGCCTGGCTAACCCAGGCTAGCAGCAAAACGTGAAAATATCAAATACAACAGCTATTATATACAACTGGCGTGACTTAAGAAGTAACAAGCGAGTCTTAATATATGAGTAATTCTCAAAATATAAGTAATGTCATGTACCAGCAGCTGACACCTCGCGACATACCCAGAGCCAGACCCATCTAATCGCGACAGAGGCGCCGCTCATGGCAGCGGGTCCGGCACCGCACCACGGGGCACCTGCGGCCCCTAGGACGGGGCTTGGGGGGAAACCCCGGCCGGCAGCGCCGGGCCGCGGGCCGGAGCTTGGGGGACACGCGCGGCTCCGGAGGCACCGGCCAAGGCCAGGGGTCCCCCTCGTTCGGAGCGGGCGCAGGCGGCTCCGGCCTCCCAGCGCCCGGGCAGGGCCCCGCTCGGNGCCCCCGGCGCGACCCCCGCGGCCGCGGCTCCGCGGTGTGTGCGGCTCTGCTGCCCCGGGAGCTGTGCGGGCCGCGAACGATCCGCGGCCTCCGCGGACAGCCAGGAGTTGCTATCGAATGCTCGGCCCAAGCAGGAAGGGAGGAAAGAAAAGGAAGGACGGAAAAGGAAGGAAGGACGGAAAGGGAAGGAAGGAAGTTTGAGGGAAAGAAATCGTTGACTTACGAGTGCAGACTGCTAGAATCTGAGCTGAGAAATATCTCCAGGATGGAAACAGAGAGCTTGATAAAGGTATTTATACAGTCGTAAGAAACCAAAGAAGCGGAGTGACCAAAGCGAGGGAGAGAAGGTGACCTGCCCGAGAAGGCACTTCTGGAGGGTTTGTTCCTGCTCGGGGGGCATCCCACCCGTCCTGGGGACTCCAAAGTTCGAAACAGCCCAAGATTACCTGTTCTTTCACACAGTGGAGAATGGGTGAATCCTAAACCAAGGTCTTCCACTAGAGAAGGTGAGTCTTATGAGGGAATAGTGAAGAAATGAAGGGTAGCCAGTGCCAAGGGAGCCCATCAGAAAGAGCCCGATGGGACTGCCAGTGGCCTGTCTGCTGATAGGTGGCCTGAGACTGCACAGCTCTCGTGTGAAGGTTGGAAGGTGCAAGCCAGGAATGGTCCAGCAGGATAAAAACACACTTATACTGGGTCTTCCAGCTGCTTTCAGCAGCATATAGGCTTGGCAAAACCACGGCAAAATGGGCATCTAGAAGCCCACCTGGAATCACCAAACACGTTGTTGTATCACACCAGGAAATTTCGAGTTGATATGAAGATGTAGTACATAACATGGTAGTGCTGATGGCATGAGGAACACACAAAACAGTTCTACCTGCACGAGCAGTGAAAATCTGTCTAACAAAGCAGCTCTCTTGTTTTCAACCAATCTGTAAAGCAGCAGGGTTTGGCACAGCTTCTACATTCCAGCAGAAATTTGCCATGTCAGTGTCGTAGCTGATTAAGAAGTGACCAGGGCCCCAAAGGCATGAATCGTATCCTCCAGATGCTGACTGAAACAAAGATGAGTTTTTGAAATTCGGATACGGGAGGCCGCGTCGGACTACAGCTCCCGGCATGCCACGCAGCCGGACCACAGCTCCCGGCACGCACCGCGGCTGCAGCACAGCGCCCAGCATGTCCCGCGGTTGCAAGATGGCGGCGCCCAGGGGCCGCTCGGGCCCGGACAGCGACAGCAGCTCGGACTCGGAGAGCGGCGGGGAAGCGGCCGCGCGGTTCCGGGAGGCTGCCTGGGACTACGCCGCGCAGGCGGCAGCGGCGGCGCGGGCGGAGCCGCGCAGCGGTGAGGGGCGGCGGACAGGCTGGGCTCTGCTCCCCCGTTGCGGTGTGCCCTCCCCTCTCCTCCCCGCCCCGCCGCTCCGGTCCGGTCCCGTCCGTAGCTCCTCCTGACCCGCGGGGAGCGGTGCTCGGGCGGGGATTCCTCTCCGCCGCAGTGTCCGTGGCAGAACTGAAGGGGGCTCTGCCCGGCTCTCCCCAGGCCGTGTCCGGCCTACAGCCGGCCCCAGAGCCCCTTCCCGGCTCTCCTGGTCCCTGGAAAGTTTCCCTTTCCCCTCATAACTGTTCTGCCCCGAAGGTGGGCCAGGGTTGTCTTTCAGGCATTATTCTTTATGCTCTAGCATGTGCCTGACGGGGGTTAAAGAGGTCCTGACCGCAAGTCTCCAAATGTGCCTTTGCTGCTTCCTTTTCAGGGGGCTTTAGAAAGGATCGGTTGCAGCCTAAAGACCAACCAAGCCTGAGGTATTTTTCTTCTGGTTTCAGATTCAATGTTTCCCTGAAGAAAAAATTAACGTGTAATATTTGTACTGCTTCTACGTTGTGCCTTGTGATACTTCATACTGAAAGGGCCAGTTCTGTTTGGGGAATTTGCCCCACCATAATCTGAAATGATGCTTAAATCTGAAAAGGCTAATGTGTTTTTTAAGTGTTTGGGTGAGAGGAGCAGACATTATTGGCCTGGAAAGAAATAATCCTTGTTCTTGTTTCAAACGGGCGTGAGGCAATCGGCCGTGAGGAGGGTGACAACGAGCTCCAGACCACTCCAGAGTTCAGAGCACACGTTGCAAAGAAACTGGGGACCATGCTAGACAGGTACTGGCATGCTCAGCTGGAAACATTTGTTCTGTAAGTCAGTTACACTGATGTTTTTGTGTGCTAAACCCAGGAAATTCAACATCTTGTCTCCTTCATCCCTGTGTTAAGTACAAGCTTCCAATATTCTGTGACCTGACCTTGCTGATGTGCTGTGCCCATCTGGTCAAAACTCTCCGTGCAGCACTGCTTGTCTCCATTTGCCTCTGTGGTGAATGTCCTGTGGGGAGGAAAGGGAATTTGGATGCCTTAACACTTCCATCGTGTAAAGGCTGGCAGGAGAATCTTTGATTTGTTCTTACAGCCTTAACCAACCCCTGATTCAGGGGTGTGCTGGCAGAATGCCTGGTGCTGGGCTGCCACTCTATCTATTGTGCAAGCATGGCCCTGGAGAACTGGAATTCCTGGTGCTCAGAGTTGCTCTAGAAACTGTTTTTAAACCATTCTTGTGGCTTACATTGCTGAGGAGAGAAGGCCTGGTCTGCTCTGGAAACAGGGAGCTGGGGCAGCCTCACTAACAAAAAAGGATCTATGCAACATCTCCCTCTAGCTTTGTTTCCCAGAAATACCCAACTTCAGCTCAGTCTGCACAAACCTGTCTAAGATCTGACTGGGGTTTTCTGTTTAGCTTCATCACTGTCTTGAAGGACTCATCAGGACCATCACAGAGCTCGTTGGCACAGTCTGACTCTGAAGATGATGGTGAGTCCCAGTCCCAGCCATTGTGGCTGTTTTGTGACTGTTAACTGCTGACAGGTGGGAGGGATCCTGTCCATCACCAGCTGTACATCCAACTGACTGATAAACATTTGCAGTGAAAGAGTTTCTGTTGGTGTCTGTGAGGGCTGGTACTTTGCAGCTCTGACCTCTGTGCCCCAAGTCCTCCCACGCAGTCCCAAATAACTGCTGTCAAGCACTGTGGAAATACAGTAACAGCACTGAGGCTTGCAGGGAAATGGCAGCTGATTGCTTCCACCTCTGTTTTATATTGTGCCTAAAACCCCCTTTCCATCGTTCAGGTTTTCGCCTGTTCTCTTCCTCTGTCCCTGGAGACTGTGGGGAGCCAGAGCCCTGCCCTGCAGCCCGGAGGAGGCGGCCAGTTAGCTCCAGGTGAGGTGCTGGCAGCTGCTTTGCTCCTCAGCTGCTGTTCCATCCCACATCTCAGAGCCATCTGGGACTCCCACAAGGGAACAGGAAGCTGAAGAGCTTGACAAGTGTGTATTTATGACTCTTATATTTGACTAGAATAGAATTTTGTTTCTTTTTAAGTGCTGGGGAACTAGAAATGTTTGTGGGGGATTTTTTTTCCCCTCCTAGTGCGTGTAAAGAACACAATGGCCTTGAGACTGGTTAAATGCAAACTGTAGGTGTGGGAGTCCCAGAGCTGGGTGTTTATCATGTGTTCTCATCTCAGATTACTCTGCTGAACAAGTTTTGGGTGAATTCAAGGCAAGAGTGCAACACAACTTCTTTCCCTCTTGTTACCTTTCCAGTGACACAGACAGTGACCGGGAGTGGCAAAGGTACCAGGAGGCTGCCGTGTCAGCTGCGGATATTCTGAAGCAAAGTGCTTTTCCTTCATTGTCCCATGGCTCCAGCCAGGATCAGAGTCAGGGTTATGTAGAGCCCAACCAGAAAAAAAAGAAGAAAAAGAAAATTAGAAGAGAGAACAATATTCAAGAGAGAATAATAGACCCAGCAGAGTGTGACCAGATCTGCAAAGATTTGCCTCGGTTGGTGTCTGCAAATGGCCAGAAGGAGAGACAGGACAGCAATCACAGAGAGAACTCGGTGCTGCCAGGAGCTGTGGAGAAGAAAAAGAAGAAGAAGAAGAAAAAAAAAGAATGATGATTTTGCTCTGCAAACAGTTGTGATGGATGAAGGAAGCTGAAAGAAAACCTAACAACGAGTTGCTGCAGATGAGGGAGAATTAATTGGCAAAGCTTCTGTTCTAAAAGCTCAGTGGCCTGAGAGACTAATTAAGTGACTTCCTGTGCCGCTGGCATCCCCGAGGAAGGGAACATTGTTCTCCTCACACAGCAGTTGTCTGTGCTGCTGCTTATGCAGACCCAATCTAAAAGGATTAAATACCGTGCCAGACTTGGATGGCAGAGGGATGCAATCATAGCTGCATTCCTCCTGGTCTGCTCCTTCACATCATGAAACCTTCCCGGAGAAAGTATATGGTGAATTGAATTTGGTTTACATGGCAACAGGTGATCAACTGCTTTTTGTCTTTGCCTCCTTGTNGCATGCCACGCAGCCGGACCACAGCTCCCGGCACGCACCGCGGCTGCAGCACAGCGCCCAGCATGTCCCGCGGTTGCAAGATGGCGGCGCCCAGGGGCCGCTGGGGCCCGGACAGCGACAGCAGCTCGGACTCGGAGAGCGGCGGGGAAGCGGCCGCGCGGTTCCGGGAGGCTGCCTGGGACTACGCCGCGCAGGCGGCAGCGGCGGCGCGGGCGGAGCCGCGCAGCGGTGAGGGGCGGCGGACAGGCTGGGCTCTGCTCCCCCGTTGCGGTGTGCCCTCCCTTCTCCTCCCCGCCCCGCCGGTCCGGTCCCGTCCGTAGCTCCTCCTGACCCGCGGGGAGCGGGGCTCGGGCGGGGATTCCTCTCCGCCGCAGTGTCCGGGGCAGAACTGAAGGGGGCTCTGCCCGGCTCTCCCCAGNGGTACTGGCATGCTCAGCTGGAAACATTTGTTCTGTAAGTCAGTTACACTGATGTTTTTGTGTGCTAAACCCAGGAAATTCAACATCTTGTCTCCTTCATCCCTGTGTTAAGTACAAGCTTCCAATATTCTGTGACCTGACCTTGCTGATGTGCTGTGCCCATCTGGTCAAAACTCTCCGTGCAGCACTGCTTGTCTCCATTTGCCTCTGTGGTGAATGTCCTGTGGGGAGGAAAGGGAATTTGGATGCCTTAACACTTCCATCGTGTAAAGGCTGGCAGGAGAATCTTTGATTTGTTCTTACAGCCTTAACCAACCCCTGATTCAGGGGTGTGCTGGCAGAATGCCTGGTGCTGGGCTGCCACTCTATCTATTGTGCAAGCATGGCCCTGGAGAACTGGAATTCCTGGTGCTCAGAGTTGCTCTAGAAACTGTTTTTAAACCATTCTTGTGGCTTACATTGCTGAGGAGAGAAGGCCTGGTCTGCTCTGGAAACAGGGAGCTGGGGCAGCCTCACTAACAAAAAAGGATCTATGCAACATCTCCCTCTAGCTTTGTTTCCCAGAAATACCCAACTTCAGCTCAGTCTGCACAAACCTGTCTAAGATCTGACTGGGGTTTTCTGTTTAGCTTCATCACTGTCTTGAAGGACTCATCAGGACCATCACAGAGCTCGTTGGCACAGTCTGACTCTGAAGATGATGGTGAGTCCCAGTCCCAGCCATTGTGGCTGTTTTGTGGCTGTTAACTGCTGACAGGTGGGAGGGATCCTGTCCATCACGAGCTGTACATCCAACTGACTAATAAACATTTGCAGTGAAAGAGTTTCTGTTGGTGTCTGTGAGGGCTGGTACTTTGCAGCTCTGACCTCTGTGCCCCAAGTCCTCCCACGCAGTCCCAAATAACTGCTGTCAAGCACTGTGGAAATACAGTAACAGCACTGAGGCTTGCAGGGAAATGGCAGCTGATTGCTTCCACCTCTGTTTTATATTGTGCCTAAAACCCCCTTTCCATCGTTCAGGTTTTCGCCTGTTCTCTTCCTCTGTCCCTGGAGACTGTGGGGAGCCAGAGCCCTGCCCTGCAGCCCGGAGGAGGCGGCCAGTTAGCTCCAGGTGAGGTGCTGGCAGCTGCTTTGCTCCTCAGCTGCTGTTCCATCCCACATCTCAGAGCCATCTGGGACTCCCACAAGGGAACAGGAAGCTGAAGAGCTTGACAAGTGTGTATTTATGACTCTTATATTTGACTAGAATAGAATTTTGTTTCTTTTTAAGTGCTGGGGAACTAGAAATGTTTGTGGGGGATTTTTTTTCCCCTCCTAGTGCGTGTAAAGAACACAATGGCCTTGAGACTGGTTAAATGCAAACTGTAGGTGTGGGAGTCCCAGAGCTGGGTGTTTATCATGTGTTCTCATCTCAGATTACTCTGCTGAACAAGTTTTGGGTGAATTCAAGGCAAGAGTGCAACGCAACTTCCTTCCCTCTTGTTACCTTTCCAGTGACACAGACAGTGACCGGGAGTGGCAAAGGTACCAGGAGGCTGCCGTGTCAGCTGCGGATATTCTGAAGCAAAGTGCTTTTCCTTCATTGTCCCATGGCTCCAGCCAGGATCAGAGTCAGGGTTATGTAGAGCCCAACCAGAAAAAAAAGAAGAAAAAGAAAATTAGAAGAGAGAACAATATTCAAGAGAGAATAATAGACCCAGCAGAGTGTGACCAGATCTGCAAAGATTTGCCTCGGTTGGTGTCTGCAAATGGCCAGAAGGAGAGACAGGACAGCAATCACAGAGAGAACTCGGTGCTGCCAGGAGCTGTGGAGAAGAAAAAGAAGAAGAAGAAGAAAAAAAAAGAATGATGATTTTGCTCTGCAAACAGTTGTGATGGATGAAGGAAGCTGAAAGAAAACCTAACAACGAGTTGCTGCAGATGAGGGAGAATTAATTGGCAAAGCTTCTGTTCTAAAAGCTCAGTGGCCTGAGAGACTAATTA
This sequence comes from Drymodes brunneopygia, assembly GCA_013400955.1. NCBI lineage: Eukaryota > Metazoa > Chordata > Aves > Passeriformes > Petroicidae > Drymodes > Drymodes brunneopygia. The sequence continues at coordinate 125,768 of VZTZ01031129.1, forward strand.
AGTGACTTCCTGTGCCGCTGGCATCCCCGAGGAAGGGAACATTGTTCTCCTCACACAGCAGTTGTCTGTGCTGCTGCTTATGCAGACCCAATCTAAAAGGATTAAATACCGTGCCAGACTTGGATGGCAGAGGGATGCAATCATAGCTGCATTCCTCCTGGTCTGCTCCTTCACATCATGAAACCTTCCCGGAGAAAGTATATGGTGAATTGAATTTGGTTTACATGGCAACAGGTGATCAACTGCTTTTTGTCTTTGCCTCCTTGTAGGCTACTAAGAATAGCTCCAGCCCGTGGGAGACTCATTTATCAAAAGCATCCTGTCAGAAATCAGGGCCCCTTATTTTTTCCCCACGATCATCATAACAATCTGTTGTTGAAACCTGCTGTGTTACTAATCCCTCTGCAATCTGCACCTCTCCAGGGCCCCTGCACATAAACTGTGTGTGCTGAGCTGATTTCAGGGTTGGTGGAAATGCATCCTACTGTTCCAGTTCTGTCCATTGAAAATTTTTTTCATTTATAGTTTTTTTTTATAGCATCTGTTATTAAATTTTACTACACTCTTGGACTTACTAATTTGATAGGTTTTGTACAACAGTGGCTTTCTTGCTGTATTCAGATTCTCCCCAGCAGAGACAGAGGTGGCTCAGGATGGCTCTTTAGTTGCTGGGTGATCAATGCTATGAAATAGCTACAGGAAGGACATAGGCCTAATTTAAAAACCACCTTTCAGTCCTTGTTTGGGCTGGTTAATGACTTTTGTCTCTCTGAAATACTGTGAGGTTTGGTAGTTTTCAGTATGACTCTTAGTCTGTTTATTCTTCACTTCCGGTCTTTCAGGAAATTACGTTTATTGATAAATACTCTACTTCTGTTTCTAAGATTCTTGGGTTTCAGTAAATCCAACTTCTTGGCCCAATTCATGAGACCAGAAAGCCAGACTAGAGAAACCAAAAGAGTGAAGTGTGGCTCTTTGAGCATGGGAAATTGTTGTAAGGTTCTTGCTGGTTTTTAGTCAAGAAAACACAGCTGGCACCCAAAAATAGAAAAGCTAAGTAGAAACCTGGCTTGTAATCTAACAGAATGTGCCAGCAGAAGTTACTTGTCTCATGTGCAGTTAAAACTTCAGTGTACTGAATTTTAAACTTGGACTTTCAAATGCATGGTGGCCTGAACATTTCCTTTTGCTTTGTTTTGGGTTTATTTTTATGCTAACTGGAAGTTACATATATTTGCAACTGATGTACATGGGAAATTAGGAAACAATTCTAGGATGAAATTCCTCAGTGAATCTAGTTATTGAAATTGTTGATGGTATCTAGAGGAAGTTCTTATCCATGAAACTTTTCATGGACATCTGCAATTTTGACATTCCCAGATATGGTAACTGAAGAGTTCACTGTTGGGCTTTTTCAATTCTCCCTTCCAGTCTCCAGGTTTTTCATCCATTTCACAGTTGAAAGAGTAGCTCAGTTTCAGTCACAAAGACAAAAACCTGTTAGCTGGGCTTTTTTCACGTCTGGCTAATGACATATCAGTGATGTGGATGTTGAGAGTAAATAGAGAGGAATAATTAGAAGAGGAGTTACATGAGTAGATCCATAGGACTAAAACCCCTCACTTAGTGCAAGCAAGACTCTTAGACCCCAGGGTAGTTATTTGCATATCAAGAACTACAAGTCAAGCCTACAGAGAAGCTGAGAATGAGGCATGTTCTGTAAAATGAATCTAGGCTGAGTGTTTATAGAGACAACTGAAGGAACCTCTACTCTGTGGAGCTTGGGAACCTCCCAGGTAGGAACCCCCAGGGATCAGTGGGGAATGTCATCCTGCAAATCATTCAGCAAGACACACAGGATGAGAATCTACAGGGTTAATGCAGAGAACTGGAATCTCCTTGCAGCTGTTAAACTTTAATTTCTGCATTTAAAACAAAGCAGAGCTATATCAAAAACAACCAAGCCATTTCCACTAGGATAGCATGATTTTAGAGCAGGTCATTTTTAACTGAGGATATTTGGTATTTTGGTAGTTAATTAAGGATTTGTAGCTTGTCAGTGATCCCATACTGACAGGTTTGTGCCAAGCCATTCTCAAATCTGTTTCTTGGTTATTCTCATTGCAAAGTCAGGAACCTCCAAGGTGCTGTTATTTCTCACAGTTCCTATTGGTGCTTCCTTGCAGCAAAGGAGGAGAGTGTTTAAAGGTGGTGTTCCTTCTTTGGCAGCTCAGCTTTGCTCTTTCCCACATGATTTGGTCTGGTGTTGGCAGGTTGTACAGGCCCAGCTTGATGAAAGCTGAGCTGAATGAAAGTCCCATCCATGCCCTGGCACTGTTGGGGTTCCTCCTTGGGCAGTCACATAAGGATGTCTGGCCATTCTGAGCTGGCTCCTGGGGTTTAGGTTTGCTATTTGGGGGGAGGGGGGGGCAGTGGATTTTAGCAGTGCCTGTAGCATCTTTCCATGTTTTCTTTCTTGAGCCTGAGACATTTTCTCTCCTGAAGGCAGCTGAGTAGGGGTTCGTGTGAGGCAAACACAGAGTTGCCCCTGGCAGGTTGGTTGTGGCAGTCACTCAGGAGCTGCTTGTGGTGGTTACTGGGTGGAAGATGCCATCTGTGTGGAGATGAAGGTCTCAATGACGTTGTGAGTGGATGGCAGCAGCTGGCTGTGGCTGTTGGTGGACTCAGAGCTTTGGTACAGCACCAGGCTGCTGGAGGACACTGCCAAAGGGACAGGCACAAGTCAGTTGCAGATTCTCATCAGTCCCCTTATTGTGTGTGTACAACCCCCCATTTCCAGCAGGGCTGTGCTCTCCTGCCTTAGGGGCAATAACTGCTTTTGTCTGTGTGTTTTGTGTGCTGCTAAATGCCTGGCTTGGGTCCACAGTCAGCCTGAAAACATTGAGGGCAGCAATCTCCAGAGAGTTCAGTTCTAAGAATTTCGGGTGATGTCCTAGTTCTCCTCTTGGAACTTGGAAAACCCAATTGGAGTCTTCATGAGGGAGTCTTGGACTTCTCAGCCCTGAAAATTGCCCACAGGACTGGGTACTCATTGACACTGATTTTGTTTATATTTTTCAAGGTATTTTCCCTTCTAGATTCTGAAGGGGCCAATTTCCACAGTCTGGCCTTACGTGGACTCTGCTCTGAATCTCTTCCTTGTATCGACTTTTCAACCCCCTAAGGACACTGGCACAGCCAATTTAGGGAATTGTGAGCCCCAATTACCTTTTTCTAACTGGATTTTACAGTGTTGAAAAACTAGAAAAGAAAAACTAGGCAATATATGGCTTAAGAGCCACAAAAGTGGCTGCTGCTCTTACCAGCAGGGCTCGAGGTGAGGCGTGGGCCTGGCTGAAGGTGCTGGATGTTTGTGTCTTGGTTCTGTAGATGGATTGTTGGTGCCTGTGACACTGGTGTGTGCATCCCAGACTCGGTGTGAGTCTCTGAGTCAGGTGTGAATGCCTGGAAAAAAGAGAGTTAATAGTGCCTGGCTCCTACATCCCCTCTAACAGGTGTGAGAGAAGCACTGAGCAGGTGCAGTTTCTGGGGAGGTGAAATCCTCCTTGACGCAGTGAAGAACTTGCTCTAGTGCCTCCAGTACTGCAGCTGGTACCAGCCAGGCCAGGAGATAAGGGAGATACTTCTATTGGGATGACATAGACACACCCAAAAACTCTCTGACATGCAGGGAGCTGCCTGCAGCCTGGTGCAGCTCTCAGGTGAGGGAACAAAGGCTAAATCAAGGCTGTTACCTGTTTGGTTGGTGTCAGGTTGGTCAGGGCGCTGAGGTTGGCTGTGTCTGTTATCACCATGGTTTGTGGTAAGAGGCCTGTGTGTGTGTATTGAGTCACTTCAGATTTGGGGCCGTAGAGAGCTGTACATGAAAGAAAACAACATCATGTGGGTGCTGGAGCTTTGGCTGAATTCTTCTCCTCATGCACTGGGACCTGCTGTCTGTCTGCAAAATGCTGGGAGTGGTAAGGACAGGGAGATAAATACAATACAAAAATAATTTCATAATTAGAGTGACAATAACAGAAAACAGAGTGCTGTAAGCCCAAGGACCCAGCAAATCCTCCAGAACAGTGTCTTTGTTTTTATTTTGCTTGAGCAAATGAGTTCACATTCTTACCGTGAGGGTTCTGTATCTGAGCCATGGTGGCCATGAAGGGGCTCTGGTTGATGTGGCTCTGGACTTGCTGCATGAGGGGCTGCTGGTAGGATGGGTGCAGTTGCTGGGAGAACTGAACAGGCTGCAGGGTGGTGAGGCTGCTCCCCATGCTGTTTATTACAGGAACACTCTGGGGCTGGGTTGAGGCCAGGCCTGGAAAAGAAGGGCTGATGGCAGTGGTGTCCCACCCTGCGGGAGGAGCGTGGCTGCTCTGCAACAGGGCCATCTGAAACAGCCATTGTGGCAGCCTGGCACTGCAGGGTCACTTCAGATCCTGCTTTTCAAGTCTTCCCTTGCTTGTCTGTGATCAAGAACAGATTTCATGCCTGTGACAGCAAAGTGGAAATGTGCAAAAACTGCATAAACCCACCTCTGGTCCAGTGTTCCTGTATACATCCTTGTGAACCAGTGTAGCACTTTTTCCAGTTTAGTGATCACCAGGGAGGCCTTGCTCAAAAATAAACTCAGAGCATCACCTCACTGCCCAGTTAATTTTACTCTTTTTATTTTATGAAGCTGTTGGCAGCAGAGAGAACTAGGCTGAAGCCGTCCAGCCACATAGAATGGAGTTTAAACTCTTTTTGCTAGGGCTGCCAAATTAAGGAATTTGAATCAGTGAGAGAGGTAGAACATTTCACACATTATTATCCATTTCTTACAACTGTCCAGACACTGTTCCTGTAAGTCAGCAGGTCTCTCCAGCACTCCAGTTTTATTTTTTTGTTTGCACAGAATTCAAATACATATCATAATCTTGGGAAGAAATGGAAACTAGCTCACAGCTGTCACCATGGAACAAAACAAGGCCTCTTTCTTCCTGGGAAGAAAGTATAAGAGAAGAGTATACATTTTATTTTCCTTTCTCTAATGAGATGCACTTTGGCAGTAGACTAGTCTTGGAATGAAAAGAGATCTCATAAAGTCCAGAAAAGCTGTCAAAGTGAAAAATATAAAAAAAATAGTAATTACTGCTGTGGATTCCAAAGGCATGTGCTGCTCTTTGCAGGAAGTGGAACAGGATGTTTTGTCTTTCAAGCACTATGAACATGCTTCAATTTCATAATTTTAAGGAAGTATTACATTTATATTTGGAAAGATGAAGAGCAGCAAACCAAAACATTGGCATAGGAATAGACTGTAAGAGTCCCTTACTCTTAAAACACGGTTTTGTGTGTAACTTTTTTTTTTAATGTGAATGAGGAACATCTGTCCTTAATCCCACTAGTGCCTGCAAACAGTGCTGCTGGTCTTGGGTGACAATTCCCTCGGGTTTGTATCACTGCCAGCTCAGTGATAAGGCTTTGGGAACGGGGCAGGTGATTGTAACAATGAGAGGCAGCTCTTGCTGTGGGTGCTGGAGCAGTCACTGCAGGCACTACTCACCGATCACCAGCGTGGAGGCTCCGGTGTTGGTGAAGGCGGGCGCCAGGGACGGGGTCTCGCCCGCCCCGATTGCCATCACCCCTGGCAGGGATGCCATGATCAGGTTCTGGGTCTGCTGGCTCAGTGTGTGGGGGCTTTGCTCCAGGCTGTGCAGGGCAGTCAGGGTGCTGACAGGAGGCAGAGTTCCTCCAGGAGCTGATACCTGTGGGAAAGGAGAACCCTGAATGTGCCACCTGCAGCAGGCGAGTCCCAAAGCTGTGGTAAACATCTTTCTTCCTGCTCTTCCCCCTTGCTAACTGGAAAGGCTTCTCATATCCTTGTCTGCATTTTCTGTGTGCTCACTGATTAACTAGCACAGGTCAGCTGTTGACATACTAAGAGTAAATCCCTTTTGGTTTAGTTCTTTCACATTTAAGAAATCATAAGAATGAGGTTAAGCCCACTGCATTCTCTTTAAGGAAAGATCATCTTCTGTTTCATAGCTAAGGGCAGAAGGTGATGCTCAGAGAAATTCAGAGGCTCAGGTATCTTTACATAGTAATTCTATAGAGTTCAGCACAGAATCCAGGTGTTCCTCTTTCCTTTAGAGACCTGGAGTCATACTATTGTGGAAGAGCAAAAAAGCATTCTAATAATTTGGCTGATGAAGAAAGTTAAATGCCTTATATTATACTTCTTTTTCTCTCCCCTCAGACAAAAAGCTGTGAGGAAGCTTTAGTAAGAATAAGCACCAGGAGGTTAAACAGTGGGACAAACCACCTTGATATCAGTTTTAGAAGACAGACATAGAAGATTTTCAGAACCTCATGAAAGACTTGTTTTCTTCAGCAAGAGACCAGAAAGCCAGCAAAGTGAGTGACTGATGAGATTTAAATCATACTTATTTTTAGCAACCTTAAATTTGCCTCTGGCCAGCCTGTGCTAATGCAAACTTCTGCTGACTGTTTCTCTGAAAGCAAGGGAACATGTGCAAACTGAAAATGATCAGTCATGTAGTTCTGGTGCCTGTTAATGATATGGGAAAAGGTCTGGTCAGATCTCAGAAGGAAATTGGCTTTGAGGAGGCAATCTGGTTATCCAGTACATGTCTGCATCCAGGCTGTTGGGCTTCATTTTTACAGGGAAGATAGATGTAAGTATGGGTCTGTGTTCTACTAATCCCACTCTTCTGATCAGCTCTCTTGAGTCCAACTGAGAGTTAGAGATGAGATGAGAATCTCTCAGTGGAAGGAAGGAGGGAATAGGGTTTCCTGGGAAGGAGATCTTGTCATACCTTGAGTGCTGTGTTTCCAGAACAGACTGTTTTAATTGCTCCTAAGGAAATGTCTTCTTGCTTTCCTGCTCTAATACCTGCCCTCACCACAGTCTAGAGGGCACAGGTATCTCAGGACTATTGATCCTGCATGGTCAGTGCAAAGTGACTCTAATATAACATATTGTTACATAGCATATTATGTAACCATATGTTACATATGACCATGTAACATAAGAAGGTGGGTTTAAGAGCATTCTAGAAGAAAATACTCATGAATAGTTCATATTATGACCACAGGCAGATGGCCTGGCATCTTCCAGTCATCAGAACTGAAGGATCTGTCCCTTACCAGCTTCGTGTCTGTGCTCAGCAGGTTCTGGCTGGGCTCCAGTCCAGGGGGAGAAACCTGATGCAGGATGGTTTGGGTGGTCACCATGGAGTTGTTCCCGTGGTGGTTGCTGCTGGAGGACTCTGCCTCACTGGCTGGCTGCTGGTTGTACCTTACTCCTGCGTCACAAGAGGAGGGAAATTGGTTGTCTCAAGTGAGAAACTGAGGAACTTAAGCAGGCACTAAGTTCAGTTTCCTTTGCAGGCACTTGCCACCAGATATTGGGCAGATACTTATGGTCAGTAGGGGAACCAGAAGAGCAGGCATTCACACCCTGCCCTGACTTTCCTCTGTAATTTGGTGTAACTGCTTCCTCAAACACTGACTGGCTGTGAGTGCTGCAGGGAGCAAGCAGGGTTCACTGCTAACCACCCTTCTGGATGTGGCTGCAGAGAGGAGTCTTGGTGAGATCATCTCTTCCCACAGCAAGAGCAACCCCCAGCTCTGGCCTGTGAAGCTGAAAAAGCTGTGCTCTTTTTGGATGGAGAACGACTACTCCTCATGCCTAAAAACTGTCACAGAGTCTGATGGGGCTGATATTGAAGAGAGTAAGAGGCACACATGACTGAAAGGGCTGACTTCTGATAGGCAGTGATGACTCCTGGAACAGGAAATTTGGGATTGCTGCCTGCCTGCTGGGAGGCCTCACAGTAAGCGAGCAGCTTTGGCTGTGGGTTTTGTTACTGGATTTTATCCTTAACCCTTAACATTCCTTAACATTCTAGCCACTCTTCTCACTCAGAGACATGATCTCTTTGTCACCTTTGCTCATCCCTTGTAGCAAATCTGCTTTTTCTGCCTGTAGATTAATTTCCTAAAGGGTTGGACTTGGGAGACAGTTTGGGTGCCTGAGTTTGGGGAGGTTCACCCCTCTTTCAGGTCTCCCTCTGGTTGTTTCTTACCGTGCACTTTGCTGGGTGAGAGAGCAGGTGGTGGCTGGAGGGAGGAGGAGCTGTGGGGAGTCAGAGGAGGGGCAGAGGTGGGCTGGGGGCTGCTGAAGGTGTCCATGGCCAGCTTGTGCCGGAAAGCCTCCTCCTTCCTGCGATTGGCAAACCAGTTGTAAACTCTGACCTCTGTCACCAGGTTTGAGCCCAGTCCCTGGGCCTGAGATGGGGAAACACCTCTCTGAATACACTCTGCCCTGTTGGGAAAAGCACAAGAAGAGCGTTGCTGAGCCGGGCTTAGTCGGAGACACAAAGTGCACAGCCCCTGAGTGGCTGTGGTCTGGTACGCTGTGTGGAAGGGTCCTGCAAGACCTGAGGCATTCCTTGTGCTCTGTGGACAAGGCATGAGCAGTTGTGGCATTTAATTCAAGCGTGGCTGGTGTCATTGGTGCCACTCAGTGCTGTACCTTTGGCCTGCCTCCCAGTGGCACCAGCAAGCACCAAGAATGCAGAGGGATCCTGCTGGGCTCCTCTTCCTCAAAGACACACACCCACCCTTACCTGTTGCACTCTTCCACCAGTGCCTCCCTCTCTTCTTTGCTGGGGTTTTTCTGCCTCTCATAGGCTTGGAACAGGATCTGCTGTGAGGCAGGACCCCACTTAAAGCGGTTTCTTCTTCCCTTCTTGGTGGGCAGGTCATCTCCCATGGGCTCGTCTGTCAGTATGCCCTGGCCAGCGTGTGTGAATTCTGCAAGCACAGAGGGGCAGGGGAATTCTTTCCTTGAAAACAACAAGGAGTAAGGACAAGCAAGGGACAGCAGAGGCCTTTATGAAACTGAGACAGGAGAGCAGTTGTTGCCATACTTACGCTGGGCCACCTCTCGCTGCTTCCGGACGTACCAGGTGTACAGGGCTGCCCGTTTTTGGGTCTTCATGGGAGTGCCCTTGTTGAGGTGTTGGGAGAGGTGGGATTGGTTCAGACCAGTCGTGTCCACCACCTCACGCTGAGGGATGTTGTGCTGCTGGAGGTAAGACTTCACCATCTTTGCTACTCGCCAGGGATCCTCTCTGGAGGGAACAGAAAACACTTCTCAGGGGAGAAATCAAACACCTGCTCTCAGCAGACCTGCATTTCAAGGAAGTGCAGTAGTAGCTCCTGAGGGGCACTTGTCAGTCATCACCATCACGTTTGGTGAGGCCAGAGTATTCACTGGCTGCAGGGGAGGAAGCTCTTCCTCAGTGTGCCACCTTGCTCAGTTTTGACTCTGCGTGCAGGGTAAAACTACATGGCATTGGAAAGAAAGTGCAAAAGATGTAGCACTGGCTTCCTTTGAACTGCTCTCTGTACACACTGAGGTCTGCCCTTAGGAGGAGACTTCATTTACCAGGGGAATTTCCCAATACATCTCTCTTTGCTTTCCCTACATAACTTTTCTTCTCTATCCCCCTCCCATTCAGGCAGATGGGGCAGATGTACTGAGTTTTCCAAGACAGATTGACTGTGATACTAAACTGAACTTGACTCATGCCCTGGTTCTGGTCCAGCTTGTGTTGCCTTGCAATGATTCAGCAAATGGAAACAGGCTGTCATTATACTGTGACATGACAGCTCTGTATGCAGTTGTATGTGACAAATCATCCAGAGTTATGTTCTCACACATCTGCTACGTGTTACCCAAACACATTGATTCACACCTAGATCTACTCAGAGCTTCTAAATCCAATATAGAGCTACAGGCAAACCACTAATTCCTCCTATTGCTGCCCTCCTTTGGGTAACAGCTGAGGGAATAGAACTGTTTGAGACTTGCTCAGAAAATCTGAGGAACAGTTTGAGATTTTATAATTAATGTGAATGTCTGGTTTTTATGATCTCCAGTTAAAATATCCATGAAGGTTCTTGAGGAAAATAGAGAAAACACGACTGAGACTTCATGTGCATTGATTTTACCACAGCTGAAAGTCACAGTAGAAATAAAGATGTGAAACCCATCAGTCTAAATCCAAACAGTGCCAGGGCACCTCTGCAGAACTGTTCCTGGCTTACTTTTAACAGCAGCATCCTTCTGTGCCTTCTGTGTGAAATGCCTGGAGGAAGTGGTTTGCAGTGCTGCAGGAAGACACTGGTGTCATATTCAACACCAGCACCAAAGGAGCAGAGGGGAGAAAAAAAGGCACCCGGGGTGGTGCAGAAACTGTCACCAGAGCACACACGTCTGAGCAACAGGCACCAACTGTGCTGTTCATGGCTCTGTTGACTCAGGAGGTTGCCGGAGGCTGCACAGTGATAAGGAGGACAAAGTCCACACCTGTTCTCTCAGTACAAACACCCTTATCTCTGTTCCCCTGCAGCCCCTCTCCCCATGGCTGCCTAGTCCAAGGAGCAAGCTGCACAGCAGTTAAAGTGTGACACAAACGTGTCAGTTATAGCTTTTTGAAGAACCTGCTTAAAATAGAACATTTGCTTCTCTTTTACATTGCAGCACTTGCTATAGAGGCTTCTGGGTTTTAGCATCTTCCCTTAACTGTCTTTGTCTTTTAGAAGCCTCAAATTGAGCTGAATTTAAGAAAGCTTTTCTTTCCTTATGTTGGTTTTTTTTCTCCGGCTGCCTAAACCAGTCTCCTGCCTCTGTCCTTGTGATAGTCCAGCCAGCACCTGCACCCTGCATTCATTGTCCAAGTCCCTGTATAGAGGAGAAAAGGCTCTAACTGGGAGTCTGGTCTCTTAGATTTGAGTTCTGACTCAGATAGGAAGAGGAAAGACTGTGTTGCCACTGATGGAAGCCTCTGTTATGTGTTAGTTCCTTTCTGCAACCCAGTCAAGTTTGTCTCCTCTGTTGAGATCCTCACTTTGTGGCAGGAATAAACCAGGAAGTGTCTGTGAGTCTCTTCTCCCAGTGGTTAAAGACTTGTGGGTTTTGTCTTCTTTTGACACAGCAGGGAGCTTTGTGATGCAAAACAGTGCAGGGACTCAGTGCAGTGTGATTTCCTAGGACAGCTGTATGAAATCCTGGCTACCCTGTACATTGTCAAAGGCCAGTCTGCAAAACCAATGCAAGTCCTTTAGGCCCAAGCACAGTCCAAGTGATGACAGTCTGGCCAGCTGAACCCTTGCCCAAATACACAGTTCCACCTGCAGAGCCTCCATCACAGGCTAAGACATCAGAAGTTGAAACCTTTTCTCTTTCACTGGCTATAAGACTGTCAGTGTCTGACAGAGGGGAGGGTTTCACTCTAAACTGAGTTCTCCTGCTTGTTGATAACAGTCAAATCTCAATTGTTTCAGTGAGTCAGAACTGCACAAATGAGTCTGCCTTGCTCAAGCTCTCCTTCCCTATCTCCAAGACTGTTTTCTGCCTTTTAGTTTCCCTTTCTCCCCAGATGCAAACTGTCTCCCCAAAGTCTTGTTCTCCAGGGTCTAATCTGTCTCCTAGTTGGTCTCACATAGGTAGCTTTTGCTTCCTTCTTCTGAAGTCTTGCTCTCCTGCTCTCCTGCTCTCAGTTGCTTATTGCCATGTGAGCATAGCCCTTCTCCATGGCTCATCCCCACCACAGGGGCCGGGGTCCTCTCTCCATGTCAGCTTCCCATTTTCTTAGTTCTGAGGTCACTTTTTAAGGGCGTTTTCACCTCCCTTTTGTTACCTGAACAATAAGTAACCCAGGTAGTTAGTTATAAACTCAAAGGGAACAAGAGGCTGGTTGATAATTTATAGCAACATCTCAAATTTAAATGGAAAGTAAATATCAAGTTGTTAGCATTAAAGAAAACCCATTCCAGAGAGCTGGAGATGTAACATTCAGGGGACCTTCTCCCTCCTTCACTCCTCCTAACTTTTTCCTTTAATCTTTTCTTTCTTCTCTTCCTCATTCTCTCTTTCTCTCTCCTTCTTTCCTGTTCTGATTCTCAGGCGAGAGAAGCCTTCATTTCCCTGAGGTGGGTTCTGAATTGCTGCTTTGGACCAGACCCTGCTCAAGCAGAGGTTCAGAGCTGTGAAGTGCTCAGGACCATCCCCCAGCCCTTTCCTCTGGAGCTGCTCCACAACCCAGTGCACAGCCTGAGCCAGGCTGGGCAGAGGGAAGGTAAGACCATCCATCCTGGCACTGTTCCTTTCTGTTGAACTTGGCCTGGTTTGCCTCATCTTGGTTTATATGTGGAAATGAAAGGGGTGTGGCAGCTTCATCTCCAGATTCCCCAGCTAGAGCTGTTCTAAGCAGGGGGAAAGACTGAACCTTTGTCATTATATATCTTTGTTTTCTTTTTTCCTTCTGCAAAACATGCTTTTATCCCTGCCTCCAGGGGGAATCTGTTGCTTATCTCAATTTCTCTCTTTCCTAATGGAATTTCACCCCTTGCCCTACAGGTGGATTGGTGCTATACCTATCTCCATTTGCTTTACTTGTATGATCCCTTCCCCCAAGGCAGCCTCCTTCTTACTTTATATTCTGGGAATATCTGGGAGTTTCTCCACACAGCTCTACCTCCCTACTGAGTCATTTATTTCTTATCATAGATGCAATTTGTTTTCTGTGTGGATTGATATGGAAAGAATGTTTTTATTCAAACTGTAAATCTATGGGAGATCAGTGAGACATATGAAAGGACAAAATGAAATTATGTTAATTCCCCACTAGAGAAACCTTTATCTCAACTGCTTTTAGCATGTTTTCTCTGTAGGGACAAAATCTAATCAACACTCATGGGTGCACCCAGTCCTGTGGGTGTATTTTCTCTGTTCTACTCAGCTTTGACCAGAGTTCTCCAAACTGTGGTTTCAGCTTCAGTGGTCCTGTCAAGACATAGTTGGTCTCTTGGTGCTGTCAATTTTTTCCCTTTCCAGCTCCTGGAAAGCCTAATAATGGATACTTTTCCTGATTCTACTTTACAAACCAATGGCTTTATAAGCAATGGTGCAGACCACAAAGACTTTCTTGTGTCAGCAGTAGCTGTGCACACGTCAATCTCTCTGTTAGAATCTGGTCTGCAGACCAGGAATTGTTAATAATGCCCAAAGAAGCTTCTGTCTAAAGGGAGAATTGCCATCATCTGGTTTCTGCTCTTGAAACCCTTGTGTAGATGCTGAAATAGTTTTGCAAGCATTGATCTTTTGCTGGGAATCCCTGGCCATGGAGATTCTTGCCCACCATTCTTTCATCTATTGCTGGAAGTCATTTCTGTCATAGATTGTTTCCTGCCTTACAATACTTACAAAACTATTTTAAGGACATTACTTTTAGGCATCTATTAATGGAAAGGTTTGATCTTAATACCAAAAAAATGTTTATTAGTAGGTAACAACTTCTTAGGGTATTATCAAGCCCTGATACTGTTTCAGATGCTTTGAAGAGATTTTTAGACATACTGTTGCTTTGCTGAGAAATTTGAAACATGTCAGTGCAGGCTTCCTACTATTTCCATTTTAACTTCATTAATTTTGATCTATTATAGACCTCCATAAGCGTACTTGTAATTTTTTGCTGAAACTGAGGCTTCTGGTCCATTCACACTGTCCTCAACAGCAGAAGTGAATTGCCCTGTCCTGTGGTGGGGGAGACTGATGGCAGAGAACTCAGATGTTTCAGAGTAAAGCTTTTGTAATTAAGAGCCAGTGTGAGGCTTAGAAGATCCCTGTCCTTGCCCAGTCTCCTCTGTGCTGTCTCAGGGCTTTAGGTAGGTCCTGGAATTTGTCTGTACCTCAATTTCCATTTGTGAAATGGAAATGCTGCTCAGTGGACTGTCTGACTGTTCATCAGAAAGTGTTACTGTCACAGGTTTGGAGGAGAGGTAAGACTTGTGGTGAGGCTGGTAAGCACGGGGAAGACTGGCAGCAAGATCCTAGAAGGGCAGGGAGGATCAGAAACCAGAAATGATGTTGAAGTGAGGGTGACAGGAAGGAATTCCCTCCAACCGTGTGTCTGTTCTCAGATCACAGCGGATGTCACTTCAGTCCTGCTTCACCCATTCATCAGAGAAAATGGACAAAGCCAGGGGGGTCTTCCTCAACTTCCATGGCTTCCTTTCTGGAGAGATACTTGATAAACCATCAAAAGTTAATGATCAAAAACCTTATCAGGGTCTTTTCATCTATAAATTTATAAGACAAAAGAGAAATAATGAAACCTTTGGATAATTAGTAACTAGCCAGGGCCCGCCCGGTGCCACTGGGCTCAAACTGCCCCAAGACCTGTACGCAGACTCAGGAAGATGAGAAGGAGACAAGGATGAGGGGAAGAAAAAGAGTGGGAGGCAGAGAGAGAATCAGCCAAGGAGACAACAAAATGGGAGGAATAGCAGCAGAAACGATAGCGAGGAGAGAAGGGAAACAGGTAAAAAGAATCTGAAAGATGTAAAGGAAGCAGAGAAAACTTAAATGTGGAAGAGTTGGAAGTGGGGAAGAAATGAGACATACTGGGCCAGGAGGAAGAATGAATTACTGGGGATGTTTTCCCCACCCAGGTAAGAGCTGATCCAGTGAATTTTCCTCTGTTGGTTTCTGCAGAATCATCAACTCCCAATCTGCCAGGGAGCTTTCTTTTAAGTATTTACAGTGAATGCTGACTCTTGTCATGCTCTTTTCTTAGCTCTGGCCTTTTGTAATGGGATTTGACATTTGCTTCTGCTGTTATATTTTCTGTTGATTCCCTTTGCACGTGAAAGAGAGTGATCAGAAAGCCTGAGAAATTCCCTAGCTGGATTTTTAGTGAAGATTTTAGGTGCAGGATGTTGTTGTACCTCTGCTTTCTATCAGCTTGTCATTTCAAAACAGCCCCAAAACAGGCAAGAATCTGTTGTCATAGATGGTGGGATGGGCCTGATCCTTGCTTGGACAAACCTCTTGGGTGTCCCTTGGGGATTGTATCCCAGTAAGAATCCCAAATGGGAAACTGAATGAATGTTTCTCTGAGTCTATTGTGAGGCTTATTGGTTCAGGGAACTTTCCCTGTCTTTTGATCTCAAAAATGGTTGTATGCAAAGGCAAATTTGTGTGGCAGCAAACCCTGGAATTGTTGCTGTGTATGTACTTTGTAGCTGTGACAGGCAGTGGATGGTAGGAGCAGAGTGTTCTGTCCAGGTTTTAACCTCTGCATGTATTTGGTGTGTATTTGGTGTCTTTTTACAAGAAAAATCCCCACCAAAGTTGGTACTTCACACTTAGAAGAATGACAAGGATGAAGTCTCTTGATTTGTCTTTGGCCAATAATCTATAGCAAACCCCAGTGAAATCAACAATATCATTCTCTTTAAATACAGCAGGAAAACATTACAGTTCCACTGTATCATCCAAACAAATATAGCACCAGCTCAGAGTGACCAGTATTTTTATTCTTTCCTGATGACTGAAATGGTGAATTCTATTAAAAATTTAAATCCTAAACCCTAACATTCGGTCAGAGAGATGAGAGTTACACAGGCCTTGGACTATTCTGAATCCTGATGCTATAAGCATGTCAAATATGTAATCAGGCTCTATAACTTCCTTTGTGCATTTGAAGCGAGATAAAAGGAAAATCTGAGCATTTATAAAGCATTTGGGGGTGTTTGGGGGCTGCTAGTCCTGGCATGGATGAAGATTCTCTCTGTGCAGCTAGATCAATTATGAATACTAGGGGCACTGAGGAGAAGGGGAAAGGAAAAGAGAGTTAGAGGGAGAGCATAAGAAAGCAGCAAAGAGGAGCAGTAAATCTGTCCTTACTGTAATAGTCTTTCCACCACAGCCTTCTGGTGAGCAGCCTCCTCAGGGCTCAAGTTTTCCAGCTCCTTCATTATTGGAGGGGTAAATTCCTCCCCGTCATCTGAGGTTTCATCTTCTGATAGCCTGGACTCCCCCATGCCGTTGGGGAGGTTGGGGATGTCGGGGCAGGGCTCCCCTTTCTCAGTCTGGAGGGCATTGATAGCGCGCTGGCTCTCGCTCTGCAGCCCGTAGGGTTCCGCTTCGCTCAGCGCCTTGATCAAGGTCTCCTTGGTCAGCCCCGACTCCAGCAGCGCTTCCAGCAGCTCCACTTGGAGATGAGTCAGCTTCGAGACCATGGTCTTCAGCCCGCTGTCTCTTGGGTTTGGATTTCGGGTTATCCTGCTTGCAGCTTCCCTACACCATGTTCCTGAGGTTACACGCCCGACTGTCAGGAGAGTGGGCACAGCACAGCCTCCCGCCTTTACACCCCCCCCAAAAAAACAAAATACAAAATTGAGCCACTTCAGACCCCCCACGACTGTCCTGAGCCAGTGCTGATAAAGGGACCCTTGGCTATCTGTTTACATTGGAGCAAATGTAAATTCTCCAAGGTTCATATTTATCTGTGTGCTTTAGCAAGTTACTGAACTTTGGACTTCAGCACTGCCGCAGCAGTTCACAAAGTGCAGAGGGAGAGAAAGCAGGGGGAGGGGGAAAGGGAGGGAAACAGGACAGAGAAGGAGAAGAAAATGAAGGGGTAGAAAATCTTCAGCATGGAAAAGTGAGTATGGAAAGAAAACCAGCAAGATGGAGATGGAGAAGCTAGGCTTTCTTCTGGCCCCATTAGTTTTGGAGAAGGAAGGAGGTGAGGTGCCCAAAAGGAAGAGCTGTGCTTGGCTGCCCATGGCTCAGGACAAAGTGCTGCCATTGGAATATCACAGAACCTGCTCAGGGCTCTGGCACTGGGGAGGTACAGCCAGTGTCAGGCCCTACCAGTGCTTTGGGCTGACAGAAAGCCACACTGGCAGCTGCCTTTGTGCAACCCCCAGCAGAGGGAGAGGCAACCACTGGCTTTATGTGAACCTTCCCAAGCCTCAAAGGATGTTCTGAAGCTCCAGCTGACTTCTGGGGCAGAGCATCAAGTCTTAATGATTTTTTTTAATTCTGGCTTTGTTTAGCTGGGTGTCTTGATGTGCAAATACTAGTAGTACCTCCATTTTAACTTGCTATGTTTATTGCTCAATTATGAGCAGGAGCAGTGTTCCCACATAATTCAGGGGATTGCTGGGCTTGCCCCTCTGAGCTTGTGATTCACATATTTGATAAAGGATAGCCCTGGGTCATGCTCAAAATCCCTGCTCTATCATCACTTGCCCTGCTGCTGACGAGTGCTCTGGGCAGGCTTGTGGTTTGCCTTTATCATCTGCCTCCATCCCTTCTTGATAGCAGCCCTGCTCTGTGGTTCTGCTCACACCTGTTGGGTGATTTCCTAAAACATGATCCCTTGCTTGCCTGGAATCACTTAACACAGTTCTCTAGGAACCTTTATGACTAAATTGTCCTTTCTGGTCTGAAATGGTATGAATGAATCTATCTACTTTGAGTGGCTGAATTAGGGAGTAACTTGATGTGCACACGTGGACTGGATGCACGAGTGTCTCATGCGAGAGATTCCTTGGAGGATGTGAAGCTGCTGTCTCAGTGGAAGCTTGCCAGGAGCAGCTGCCTGTGTCTGTACACTCCCACCAAGCCCGAGCTAAACAGAGCCTGGTAGGGCTGTCCCCAGCCTGGGCAGTGTCCCAGGACAATGCTGCAGAGGACCTTGGCCCCTGTTTTCCCTTGTGGGCACCACTGGCCAAGCTCTCCAGGCTCCTGAGTCAGCAGCAGCAGGACAGAGTTCCTGCACAGGGACCCTCCTCCTGCAGGCACGGGCGGGTCTGTGTTAACTCTTGCCTTTTATTTCAGGTCTGGTCCGGACCCAGAGCACCGCGTCCCCTCCCTGCAGGGCATTAACAAAGCTCTGATGGATACAGACGACTTTGTGTGGCTAAAAAGGAGTAAAAATTCCGAGTCCATGTAAAAACATTAATTGTAAGAAATTTTCATGTGAACATTAATGTAAAAGGACAATTTCAGCTTTTAAAGATATTTTTGGGGTTGTACTCTTAATAAAGAGTATTTAAAGAATGGTGAGCGTTTTGGTATTGTACTGTCAGTGTGTTGATACAATTTCCATGCATTTTATTTGTTAATACAATTTTCCTTTATTCCCCCCCTTCCAGGTAGACATGACAACATTACTGACTGATAACAGTAATTTTCAGTTGTAATTACAGTATCCAACCATGACATTCAGTTTCTGCATGATATGTCCTTAGAATTCAAGGATTTTGCAAACAGACACATGAGATTTTGGAGCTCTTGCAATATGTGACAGAGGAGATGCTGTCATTCTGTATTACTTATTTCTGCTTCTCTTTGGCATGGTGATCTCTTCTGCATAAACCAAGGTGGAAAATATTACCACTGTTCTTGTTTAAAAGATTGTCCATATTCTGTTGGTATATAAACCTGTTGAATGTTTGAGGGGGGATGGGGGCACAGACCATTAACTTTAAACAAAGAACAGCAATATTTGTCAATGGAAGCTATAAAGAGAAGAAAGCATAGCAACAAATGATGTCTGTATTATGTGGTTTCAAGGATTTCTTGTGCACCCAGAAGTCCTGATGCTGCTGCTTCTGCTTGCCTTGAAGACCTTCAGATGTAGAAGGTTTTTTTGAAACCCATGAACTTTAAAGTCTGTAAAACCAGAAATACACATCTGTTTGTATGATAGGACCTCCCTGAATGCTACAACTGGATGCCATGTGGAGAACAAGGAAACATTTCAAATACTGAGGAGGAGGTAAATATTCTCTATCACTTTATCCTGAAGGGCTATTTCCCTTGGTCTATTAAAATTGTCCATTTTAAATTACAGGAGCCTGGACAATTAACAAAAACCAAAGAAACTTACCCACTTTCTTCTTTCCCCTTATTGGAGTCTGCCAGGCTGTGCCAGTGAATGGCTCAGCCCCACTGAATATTTCAGATTCCTCAGTGCAGGAAAACCAGCGAGCTTTTCAGTGTTTCTTAAAAGTTGAAAATAGCTGGTGGTCAGACTGAAGGGGATTCCTGTTGTGAATTAGCCAGCATCCCTATTTTATAGCCTGGCACTAAGGATTGCAATATCATATTCCTCAGATTATTACCAGTGCAGTTGTGAGGTGATGAGAGAATAGCAGAGGTCAAGGGTGGAAGCTTTAAGCAGCTAGATTACAGTTCTGTTGGAGGAAGAGCTCAGCTGCAGAGTGCCATGATCAGACAATGTTCTCCTGTAGCTGAATTGTACACAGGGATTGTGCCTTGAGGATATTTGAAATAAAGGGACTTGGGTTTCCTATACCCATTTTTATCTATTACCAGTGCTTACTCTATGTTGATTTCCTTATTTGTAACAATTTCCCAGGCCATGCCTTGATTCTCAAGTCACTCTAAATAATATGATCTTGGTCATTGTAACGGGAAAATTAAAGTTTGAAGACATCAAGAGATACCTGCTGGTTTTTCTCATGTTTACAGAATTTTGGTTTGTATTAACTGTTCCAAAATAATCTCTTCTCCCTGTATCTAATAAAGTGAGTGAATTAATTAACACCGAAAACACTGCATGAAAATATGAATGGGTACACAATGGGAACATTATTCTTATTTTACTGTATTCTGCTTATTGCACTAGGGCAAACCCCCAGTAAGGGACAGCAGAGTCCTGTGAGCAGCCTGGAAGGCAGAACAGACTCTCAAAGCCTGACTCCTGTATCAACACCATTTTTACCTCTGATGTTTTAATTTACTGAATTATGTCTATTGTGAAGTGTACATGATGAAAAATACAGTAATTTGCTGGTACAAAGCCAGTGTAATGTGGCTTTAAGGAGCATACAGAGAAGGAAAAAGAGCCTAAATATATTTATGATAAAAGTGCTACTTGAGGGAGCCCGTATAGTTCCCTGAATAGGGTGGTAAAATTGCCACTGGCAAATGAAACACAGAGAAATTGTTCTTTTAATAATTCTTTACCATTTTACTGTTCTGCCTGCTGCGACTGCTAAATGCTTTACTGGCCTGAATGACATTAACATAATCCCCTCCTTGAAATGTGAGAGCTATTATGATAATGTTCACCCTTATTTCTATTATTGGGGGGCAAAAACACTACATGAGTACCAAAACTGATTATTATTTGTGCTTTGGGAGCTTAGTCCCAAAAGGCTTTCAGGAGTGTGAAAAATCTGAGATAATTGTCATTTATACCTTGTTTTCTTAGGACTGGATTTCAGCTCTTTGAGCAAACCCCAAGTATCTCAGTGGGGAAGGACTTGCTTGAATACATGGTTTTAATGTTTCCAATATATACCCATTTAGGTTCTAATGTAGTAGTCTTTGGTGTAAATGTGATTGTAATTGAAAAATGGGATTTTACTGAGAATGAAGCTGTGTTTTTTCATCAGTGGGCTGGGCTGAATGCAGAGCTTGGAGTTGTGGGGTGGTAAATCCATGGGGCAGAATGGGTTTTAATTCCAGACTTTCTCTACACATTCCTTTACCTGTAGAGGAAACAGGACTGTGTCCTCCTTCCTAGCCATCTGTCATTTTCTCCCTCCACTTATTCCCTGTTTCTACCATCAAGCTGAGGTGGAGAGCAGGAGCAGCTCTGGAGTTGGGTTATGAAGGAGTTTCCCACTAGGTGGTAGTGAAGAGAATCGTGTCACACATGGTCAGTGCATGTTTTAATTAGGTTTATAACGGGGAATCCCACAAGGATCTTAAAAGCAAATAGCCTAGTGTAGCTCCCAGCAGTACAGTCAGAAGTGGATCTCTTGGTTTCTGGGTCTTTTTCCTTCCTTTTCTGCTCATTTTCTGCTATTTGTTCCTTCCTAAACAAAGCAAGGTTGACAACTATACCTGTCATGTCCTTTCCTGAAAGGTGAAGTGTCTACATGAAGCTCCTCTGGTTCTTTCCACCTCCATTACAGCAGAATCAAGACACAGTTGGCTAAATGTCATCTGCTGACATTTAAACAACTTGGAGGTGAGGAGTCTTTGTAGCCAGTACTTTCATCTGATTTTTCTCTACCAGGCTTGCCTCTGGGAGCTGCCCTTCCAAATATAAAAATAATTTTTAAAAATGGTTTTGTTTGCTGCTAGGTCTGAAATATTGTGACAGGTCTAAGTAAAGCATCAGTCTACATCAAAGGTTCCAGGCAGAACAGGTATTTTGGGAGGACTTTGTAATGTCAGAGTAAACTGTCACAAATTCAGACTAAAGCTCTCTTGTAGGTCCAAAGAAAGACTGTGCAAAAGATGTGCTGAGAAAATCATGTGAGGAATGCAAGCAGTGCTCCAGTTTGCAGTGAGAGCAGATGCTGGGTCTGCAAGGAGGAATAAATTTCTCCTGTGAATTCATCCCACTGCTATCCTGTAATGATAGAGCAAGCTTGCAAAATCATTTAACAGTCTAGTCACAAAGCCTGAGATGCTGGAAAGAAATTATACTTTAATTGCTCATCAGCTATAAATCATTTGTGCCAAATTAATGTGCTGGAAATTTTGCAAGACTGAGAAACTGGAAGCTATTTCAATATGAACACAAAGCAGGGATATTGTTTCATAGATACCAATATCAGTTTTACATCCTATTCTCAGCAAAAAAAAAATTAGGAAAGGATCTGTAGTATCAAGACAAGGCTGAAGCCCTGATTTATCTTACCCTGCATTGATTTAAAAGCACTGAGAGGTTCTTTTTTCTTCTTGCATTTACTCAGTATAATCAGTGAAAAGGGTAGCACAAACAGGCATTCCAGACACTCAGGTTTGCGCCACAGTAGAGCGAGTATTCCAAATTATTTGTCCATTATCTAAGCATTTCTGCAGGTCTTTCTGCTGTGCTGAGGAGAACAAAAGCAGAGAACTCATCCATTGTGCAAATCCTCCCCAGAGCCCGAGGTTTTTTCACATAGGAGATATTTGTATGTAGGAACAGCAGTGTTTCCCCGCAAACTGACGGGGCTGTGGGCCCACAGCTGCAGTTCTGAGCGAGACTCCTCCCTTCTCTCACATCCACCAAAGCTCCCCGACCTACCGAGGTGGGCACCGGGCCTGGGCACGGTGTGCGAGCCGAGGGCACAGATCAAACAGGGAGGAAGTTTTTCCAGGCAGTCCAGCCTGAAGTGGATGGGAAGAAAGTTCAGCATTCCTCACCCTCCCAGCACACCCAGACTGCCCCCAGCAGAGATCCCATGACCAGCCAGGCACGGTACTTGGAGCATTCCCACCTCACGGCTGATTAATCCGATTCTCAAATAGATGTTGGTAAGCGGGTAAAGTGCTGATTATGTCGGGAGCTCTAAGGTCATTCCTGTCCACGAGGCCAAAGGGCTGTGAAAATCACAGAGGATTTGGGTGCTGAAGTGACACAACCCAAATCACTTGTTTTGAAAAGATACAGGGAGAGAAACGCTCAGAGTCCAGCACCATCTTAATAAAAGCCTTGTTGAAGCGGAGCACAGGAATCCCGGGCGTTCCCTCCTCCAAGACCTTGTAAACCTGTGTTGCATTCACAGCATCTTCCTGCTGCAGCTCCCCAAAACTTCAGGCGGCTGCAACACTTTGCAGTTTCCTCTGTGCTGACGAAGGAGCCGAGCTAGCAGGGATGAAGTGATCTGCCCAGGATTACACAGCAACTGGTGACACAACAAAGATGAACAGAGACATTCCTTACTTCTAATCCTCTGTCATGACCCACACCAGGCTAAGGTTTTTCCATTTAAGAGAATAAATGAGATGGACAGCATGAAAATAATTTATTCTATCCACTAATAGAAATAAACTCCAAATTTAAGAGGCATTTTTCTGGCAACCCTGTAGGTGCAATGAGAATGTCCCAATGTCCCATAATTTTTGGGAAGATTTTAACAAAATTCTATTGAGGCACAGAATTTCTCCATACTTGTTTTTAAAACAAATACCTATTTTTACCAGCCCCAGGCATTTGTTCTTCTATTTATATTTGATGCAGTTACATCACCTCTAACTGTATGTTCAAACTGGCTGTTCTCCCTCCCACACTGAAAGGGACAATGAGTGGGGATGCACAGCTGGACTGGAACAATTGATCCAAGCTCTGCAAAGCCCCACTTGCACAAAATTGCTGCAAGTGAACTCCCGGGAGGTCAGCATTACTCACGTGAGCAAACCGAGAAAAAGCACTGGTTCTGCTTTTGGCAGAAATATAACTGAGGGGCTGAGGGTTTGGCAGCAGAAACCAGGAAGGAGAGAGACAAGACCGGTATCAACGCAGCAGTTTCTCCGCCTGAGACTCGTACAGGTTTAATATAGGGCTGGCGAAATGAAGGACGTGATTTTTATTTGGTCAAAGTATCTGGAATGTTATTTTCCTTCCTTAAAAAAAACCTCACTTTGAGCCCCTGATCCAATCGATTTTACTTGGTTTCAAAGATCACAGATTCAAAAATACAGCAACCTCCAGAAACACCTGTGCATTTGATGACTGAAACACCGGAGTTAGGAATTATTTTACCTGAGCGGTGCATTTACCCCCAGCCCTATTCAGAGGAGCCCCGCGCTGCAGCGGCAGCGCGAACCCCGGGAAGGCACGGGCTGCTGCGGGAACCAGCGATAGTGCCGGGGCAGCGGGGGGAGCCCCCGGGCACCGCGAGCACCGGGGCCACGCTCCGGCCAGCAGCACCGAGC
>VZTZ01031129.1:158951-239609 GCA_013400955.1 Drymodes brunneopygia
TTTTTTGAGTTTGCCCCTCAGTAGGAGGTGGCAAAAGCAGGGTGCCTGTTTTGATGGTCAGTATTTTGTATTTTCATGCCATTTGGATCCCTTTGTGACCTGGTGCAGTTGTGAATAGCCATGTTCATTTCAGAATCTCACAGCCATCGTCTGACAACGTGAGTTTGTCTTAATGCAGGGCCAGCATGATGAGAGCTGCTTAAACCTGGCTAAAGAGACTGGCTACTCTGTAGCTTTGACTCACACAGGAGTGTGCTTTAATCACTGTCACTGTAGATTCATAGTTGGGTGCTAGTGGTGTTAGCTCATTCTTTTATGGAATGTTGATAAAATAATGTTTCATTCTACCCAGGCATGTGGTGATAAAGTATGTAATCCTGTACTGTGTGGGTCAATCAACTCATCAGTAGCACTCAGAGCTGCTCTTTCTGACAAAGTCATATTGGTCAATTTGACTTTGGTTCTGGCTTGTTGCTTGTAAGGCCTGATTGTTAAATGCTTTGATTAAACTATTAGTTGTTAGTTTTATTTTTTTATCTGACTTCTGAATATGTTGCTAAAAAGAGTTTGGATTTCTAAGCACGTAATCAATAAATACCAGTGTAAGTGTCAGAGGTATGAGGTGTGGTTTGGTTTGGTTTTTTAAGTCAACAGTAGAGTCAATATAGGTGAGAAAACATCCTGTTTTCTGGTTTCTGTGATGAAAACAACTGACTTCTTTCATACTAGAGAGCCCACTATGTCTTGAGAACTTAAAAAATATTATTAGTGTCACAATATTCTGCTTATTTATAACTTAAGTATAAGAATTGTTGTGAAAATGAAGCCTCCAAATAAGACCTTTTTTTAATATATTGGTATTGAAGGATGTGTTTTGTCTAGGAGGCAGTGTAGTGTTCAGATCGATGCCCTCCATACGTGAGGGGACTCTGTAATGTCTTTGTACACCAAGTCTTGGGTGAGTGTTCTTCCATCAGTTAGGCCAGCTGCATTTTTGAACCTGTGTAATCTACAAAGTGATGAACCCTAGTTTAGTAAAAAGATGGAGACCCTGGGGTCTTTGCTACGGTACCTTCCTGGGACCTGTTCTAAGGGTTAACCCATTAGTGCCTGCATGTATGTACATGTTAACCCTTCCTGCCACATTCATTGCCAAGAACAGCTGTATCTCTCAGACAAACCAGCTGTATGGTTCTAGTACATGTATTTCTGCTCTTTCTTGCTCTGTACCACTGGTTTTGCTTCAGTTGTTGAATTTGCTTTATGAGGAGGCAGTGACTTAGCAAGGAGATGGGATTTGCAGCACATTTTGCTGTCAGAGTTCTGCTCTGCATGACCAGCTGTGTCTCTTACAAAAGAAATGTTATGAATGTGAATAAACTCTTTTTCTATTAGTCCTTGACTGCAGTGAGTATTATACTCCAGATAGTTAGAACAAGGTTACATGGAAGAATTTCTCTACTGCTGGTATGTCAGGAGTGACTAAGTCCAGACCTGGGCACAGACTTTGTGGTGGTCTAGGACAGGTTGCTCTCCTGGAGTGCAGCGTTGATTAGAGCCCTGGGATACCTGTGCAAGATGAGGAGCAGGGCTACAGTGAAAGCCTGGGGATAAAGGATGGAGCTGGCCACAAGGTAAAGAAGTTAAGTAGGAATTTGCACAGATTGTCTTTAGGTAATATTTTGAGAGCAAGTTAGGCCACTCAAGTATCTTCTCTGTGTCTTGAGTGAAACTGTACACATCAGAGAGGATCAACTCCTTCTGGTTTTGGCTTCTGGATGAGCGCAAGTGGTCAAATATGGCATCAAGTAGTGCTGTTCCTCTGTGTGCTTGTTAGGAAACCTGCTGTACTTTTTGTGTGCGCTCTTCTCTGTGTTGCTTCAGATGGAGATACATACTTTGCTCTGAACTTCTTTGGTTTAGTCTGTTACCTGCCTCCCTGCATTCCCTAAGTCAGATTACGGATTTAGTCAGATTTGTTGTCATAAATATCCAAGTAGTCCTTTTGCACAGTGTGTTGTTCCCTGTCCAAGCAAAGCTGCCAGAACTATTACACATTTGTCTTACAGAGCATTCCAATAAAATTTTCAAGGTGAAGTAGTTCATGAGGTCCTCAGAGGCAACACAGCTTGTCCTGTCTCTGGTGCTGGGTTATTTGTGCTGTTTGACCGGGGCAGTGGCAGCTCTTGGTGTGGTGACAGAGGAGCAAGTTTAGTTCACACCTTGGCAGGTGTCAGACGGGCTGAGCACTGGGGCTGTGCAAGGTCTGTGCTGGGCTGAGGGATGGTCTGAGCACAGCATTGCTGTGGGGCTCTTGGCAGAGTAGGGCAGGCCAGCAGGTATGCCCTGTATCTCCTGAGAGCCCTCCCTTTCTGCCACATAATAATCTGTTTTCTTTTGTCATTGTCCTTTTCTGACTGCTTGATGGCACCATGACAACCATAATATTCTGTGTATGATGGAATGCTGACAATAAATATGCCCGAGATGATGCGCCTGCCTCAGCTGCACTTTAGATGAACTTAGCCCTGGATCTGCTGCACATTCTGACTCTTGGGTAATGTGGCTGTAAGAGAACCAAGAGGAGAAGGGTAGAGTTGGGCAATTAGTTGTGCAGAGTTTTTATCTTGAACAACCTCATTCAGAAAAATGCCACTTTTGGACTTGGATGGCTGACAGTGTCTGGGATGAGGCTGAATTGCATTAATAGAAGACAGGCCATGTTTTCTTATGTTAAAGACTCAATTGTCTGGAACCTGGTTCAAATAACTTACTGCTCCAGTTCTGGAAGACACTAATACAGTTTTCTTTCATTAAGGTAAAATGTGACAATTTGTTATCCCTTGTTACTAAGAGTAGTCTTTATTTTGCTGCTTGTGGTTCAACTATTGGAAGTTTTTTGTAATGGAATTTTTTAGTGCTGTTAGGAAACTGGCTGTGAAATGTCCTGTATCTTGGTACTGCATAGGAAATGGATAGCTTTGGATGAGCAGGATTCTAGAACTCCATGGCAATCTATTTATAGTGTCTATATGACTAATTTGGAAAGGCTGCAGTGCTATAGTCTTTCCGAATTTGTTGAAGTGAGATAACAGAATCTCCTGACCCCTCTGGACACTGAATAATGCCCCAAATCATCCAGAGATCCAACTTACCCTTCATTTCTGTAGCTGTTAATTCTTTTGCTGGCAGTTTGTACAGAGAGAGGAACAAAGGAAATAATTTAAAACTAGTTGTAGGAATGATGTGAATTCATGGATCTTACCTACTGTGGCACTTTATCAGGGAAATGATGTCTTGTGGTTTTTTTTGCAAGCTATTCAGCACTGTAAAATGAAGCAAGTATTCAGATTTTCTTACAGTTGTAGACACCTGAGGACAGTAACTCTGCAAAATGCCCAGCTAATAGAAATTTGTGGTGCTCTTACTTTGGAAACAAAAGTTGCTTTCAGTAGTAGATGTTTTGTAACTAAAAGTGTCTTGGGTATATATGTTGAGATATTTTTAGTAATCAGTGCTGAGTAGATGTTTTCTTGATGATGGGGGAGGTTTTCAGTTAAATTTTTAGCATGTTGTAACTAGGCCTTTTTTTTGCTTTTTTTTTTTAAATCTTACTAAACTTAAGGATGTGCCACCCACCCATTTCTGATACAAGGCAAGTGGGCTAAGACCAAATGGTGATAAAAATCCTGCACAACTCTGATACCATTTGCAATTTTCTTCACTAAAGTAATTTTCTGTCAAGTTGCTTTGTAGGATTTAAATATATCAGAAGTTGCTTTTGGCTTTGCAATTAGGGAATTGGCCAAACTGAGTTGGGTTCCATTCTTTCCAAGAGGAAAGATCCCTTGAATGTGAAGGTGTGCTGGGTAAGGCTGAAGGAAGGTGTTGTGTTTCTGTTGCCATTTGGTAGTGGTGTTCTGACTTCCTCTTAAAGTGTTGCTCTGGTTTAGATCAGTGACAGACCCTCCTTGCTGCCAGCCAAGCTGTGCTTTCCCTGCTGAAGAGTTACAAAAGCTCTCTTAAGCAGAAAATGTGAAGAGGGTGTCTGAGAAACCCTTTCTGTCACTGTGTTGGTTGGATTTGAGATCGGTGGCGGTGTTTTCATGACATTAAGAGAGAATTGGAAGTCCATGCTATGAGCAGAGTTTAGTGACAGGGTCGCCAGTTATCTGCTTTGCTTATTAACAAGTGTTGGGTTCTGTATCAGGTGTAATTTCCACATTAAGGCATATTCCATTGTCAGAATGGGAATTAGGAGCTGCTGTGTGCTTCTATACTTTGGAGCATTCACTTGGGCTTGGGGTTTTTTATTGTGTTTCTTTCTTTCTTTTAACAATTGATAATTGTTTAACCTCTTGAAAGAAAATAATTGCTACTGAATGGCTTATGCTATGGCATCAGAAGTCTGTAATCAGCTGCCACAGACACTGCTGTTTTGCCACAAATTGCCTGTGACAATTATCTGAACATTGTTAGGAACTAGCACAGTTGTGCTTGGACTTCTCCAGCTTCATTACTTACATTGCTCATAGCTCACCATGAGAAACATCACAGCATTCACGTACCTGTATTGTGTTTTGTTAAGAAATGTTTCACTTGTGCAATAGGCTGGCCTTGAATGTGGTAGAGATGCTTATATTTTTATTTGTCTTTTCCTAATAATGTCTCAGGAGGTGCATCTCCAGCCAGTGTCTTGTTTGAACTTTCAGGGAAATTATCATTCTGTGCTTTGAATATCTTCCTATTACCATGGCAAATAATTCATGCTGCTAATTAAGACACTGTTAGAATAGCACAGAAAGATGGACAGGCAAGGAATACAGCTTACTTATGCTCACAATTTATCTTATAAATTTATAGAACAGTTACTGCCAAGGTAGCTCATGGTTTACCAATGAAGATATATGAGCTTCTGATTCATGGTATCTGTCCCCTGAAGGGAGGAGGGAAGAGCCAGACGTGTTGTGTCTGGTGCATATGGAGGCACAGGATTAGGAGCAGCATTGTGCCCCAGCTAGATTTGTGTTTCACAAGAGAGAAACACATTTAGAGGGACCCTTCTGCTCAGTACTGAGGGCTTGAAAATGGGAAGGCTGTGAGTTCCCTAAAGAACTGATGACTGGCAGTTTCATGCCGAGCAGAGTGTCTTACACAGGTCTTGCAAACCCAAAGGACATTCTTTTGTAACTGTGAAATGAATGGGAAGCCATTGCACAATCTGGCAAGTGAGTAATAAATCCAGCAGACTATTTTGGTGTTGGTTGGAGTTCAAAGAGAAATTAGGAGGCCTAATTAAGGTATGTGTTAAACACCAGGGAAGTATCAATGCTTAGGAAAGCTGATGACAGTGTCTTTGTTGTCCACATGTGATAGTGGTGACTCTAAAACTAATAATTCTGTGCTGTTGTGACTGTGTATTGCAAGCCAGATGCTATTTCTGCTTGTTTTCTTCTTTTCCTGTTGTTATAGGTAAGATGAATTAAATTCCATCTTGTCTGAAATTTGGTGGGTAATTTGTATACTTTCTTCTCTCTTCAAAAACAGTTATTACTAAATCTTGTTTAATACAAAAAGATGAAAATCATCAGCCTTACCAATTGCAATGTGGTGGTTCATACTGCACTGTGTCTGGAACTGAGTTGTATTGCCATTGCAAAAAATCAAATGCCTGATACTGAAATAGAATGTTTTTCTAGTCTTTCTTCTTATTAAAAGATACTGTTTTCCTTTGTAAGGGCCTATGTGATTAGATATTTATCCTCTGTTCCCAGGAGAGCAGACATTGTGGTTCATATTTTCTGTTTTGTGAAACAAGATTTCATATAGCTGACTACGTCTCTGGAATCTATGTCATTCTCCCCCTAAAATGAACTGAAAGCAAATTGGCTTTCTAAAACATGAAAGAAGCCTAGAGCAAACTCTTTGTCATCACATTCCTGGTCAAATCCAGCATTTGCCTTCCACAGAGTTTCTAATATTTAGTAATGTCTGTGGTTTCCCATGGGGTTGCTTAGGTGAACATAATAAGTGAGAGCTGTTGAAAGAGAAAAGAATGAAGACTTCATCATGAGCTGAATTGAGCAAAAACCCTTGGGGATTGCATGCATGTTTTGTATGTAGTTTTTAAAAATCATATTACTTTTAATCCCAGTGTTCCTTTCCTTTGCAATTGATTCTTAATCAGGGAAAGAAAATACCAAATATTATACAAAACTTCCATAGATTAATTGACTACTTACTGGTATATACCAGAAATATATCAGAAATTATAGGGTGATTATTCACATCAACTTAATTTTAAACTTCAGCTCTAGGACTGCATCAATACCTGAAGGGAGTGGAGAGACCAGAGGACATTTGTGAGCCCTGAGTAGAAGCATTTCCTTCTCCACTGACTGTGTACGGAGCACGGTTTTGGAAGTGAAGGGCTTTAGATGCCCTGGGAAGAGGTCCTTGAATAACCTGTGTCTATTTGACTGAACATCACAAATTTATAGATAGCACGGCAGTTCCAAAAAAAGGGAATTATTCCCATCTACCTGCTGAGGTGCCAGCAAGTCCTGGTTGCTGACTGAGAACTTGGCTCTGACTTGCAGAAGTGCAACCTCAGTATTTCCTCAGCATTACTAATAAATACAAGCCCTTGCCTTAAGAGGTATGTGGTTCTGTATGTGTTTAGTATTTTTAGAACTGGTTAGAATGCATTGAAAATGTGTTTTCCAAGAGTTTATATTGTTATATTTTAAAGTGATTTCGGGAGAGATTAGAGAAAAATACTTGGACAAACCATTGTTCAGTCCTGAGTAAAAGAAGTTCACATTGAAGTAAAGTTCTCTTCATGTTTTCATCCACAAATCATATCTGTCACCTTTTTGTCACATCTTTCTCTCTTTTAAAATGTTGCCCAGCTTTGTTAATTTTACGTAATTACTTGCCTTTTCTTGCATTTCAGATACTTTGATTTAGAACTGATTTAAAATATAGACAAAACAGGCAGGGAAAATGTCTGAAACTTTGGGCTGTTGTGATTTTTGTTGTTGTTGTTGTTGTGTTTAATCCTGTGCAACACAGGTTGCAGTTGCTCATGCATAATATCTTTAAAAAGTCTCTCCAGTGCCAAACAGTGATGAGATAGTGTTTTAAAAACATCTTAAAATTTATGTTAGCTACGTCCTCGTGGTGCTTTACTTCTTATGCAAAAGTAGTTTTCAAATAAAACGTTAAGGATGATTAAAGGATATATTTAATTTTTTCATTTTACTTTGTTCACTCTGTATAATCAAATCTGAATAATGGTATGAAAGGGGAATAGCATTTTAATATTATTTTGGACTCAAAATAGCATATTGTTTTTACGTACAGGAATCAATGCAAAATGACAAACTCACTGTGAATTGTGTTTAAATTTAGTAGGTGTCTTCAACAATCAACCTAAAATTATAATGTTCAAATCAGCTTTGTCATCTTGCTACTACATTTTCCTGAATTCAACTTTTGTTGGAGTTAGTTCATGTTCTAGTTCTGATGTGAGTGCTTTTGCCTGAAGGGTGCTCTGGAATTACGACTGTTCCAAGGGTGAACTTGGTTATTTTTAGGAAGGTTAAACATCTGGATGTTCTCTACAGAACCTTTTCCAGGAAAGCATTTTGTTTCTGAGCAAGAAATATCAGCAGAAATATAGATGCAGCACGAGAGAGTGTAATCTCTGCCTTCCCAGGGCACTTGGGTATTTTCAGACTGGTCTGTTACTTAAAGTACCTCTGGGATTACAGAAGGATATCAGGAGGATTTAGGTCTGTAGTATTTTTGTAGGTGGCTTTGAGACTTTGGAATCCATAGCAGGGATGAAACCAAGCAGAGGTGCCAAATTAGGAGTGGTTACGGGGGGCATGCAGGGTATATAGGAAATGTTTTTAAGATTCCACGTGTTTGCATTCTGGCTGAAAAAAAATGATTTAGTTGAGATCAGTTGATTGGAGAAAATTGTTCTCTGTCAGTGGAGAATCCATTTTTCTGGATTCAGAAATTTAAAAAATGGTACAAATACAATATAGGATTTGGCGTAGAAAATTGAAGTTGTATGTAATGATTTTAAGTCTTTCCCATGTATCTTGTATGTGTATGAGAAAAAACCCTCAAGGTAAGTTGTGAAAGTTAAATGAATTAAAACTGAAACAGCTTCAAAAAGAGGCTGACTTCTCTTTTATATGAGCTGTCTTACACCCTTGAATATACAGAACACTGCTTTTAAAGTGTATTCTGGCTCCCTAGTTTGGACCTTGAATGGCTAGATCAAAAGTCTCATGAAAATATGGTAATGTGTTATGAAAATATTGATTGATGAAACATTGCATTTCCAGCTCAGGGTTATTTTTCCCCCATAGCAGTTTCCAGGTGCTGCTTAGAGAACTGTGACATCCCCTTTTCATTTTCTCACTACGTTTTGAGTGTCTTTAGCTCTATCCTCTTTTTTTCCTTAAGCAGGGAATCTTCAGATTTTCAAATATTAGTTACTATTACAGTTTTCTAATATTGTTGATAAAATGGTGAATCTACTTCTGGTGGGAGGCAATTTTTAAAACTAATTGATACGTAGGTGTTTTATGTACCCTTTGAGGATACCAAAACTCTTGTGTGTACATGCTGAAAAGCTTCTGTCTCTCCAGCTGTGTATTTGCTGGTGTGATAAGAGATTGCTCCTCCCCACAAATAAAGTTTGATTTCACTTGTTTGCGTGTTGATAGTGGGAGACTGTTGATGAGTTGAAAAGACTGTTTTGTTTATTTGAAGTGCTTAAATCTGGTCACCCACTTTGATTTGTATTTTGTTACTTGCTACATACATTACATGAAAATATGAATTGAAACAGATGGTGAAGGATCAGCATTTAGGCTTCCAGCACGTAAAATTTCCTTGAAAGCTGAGTCTTTTCCTATGGCATCAGCAGCCTGTGTTCAAAACCACATTGTGTTTGTTTTATAGTAGCTCCTGGATGCCAGGCATATATTAAGTTGTTCTGAGCCTGCTGCTGCATGGACGTCCCTATTGAACCCAGCAGTTCTGTGTTTTTCCTAAAAGAATTGAGCTGTTAATTCCCTAATCCCTAAGGAAATTATTTGAAGTTAATGTCAGAATTGGAGACCGTTGTTTCTATGGGTTCAGGATTCATACTGAAGTGTCTGTTCGCACTTTTCAGAGCAATTCTGTTAAAGATGGGAAGAACAGAAGTTAAACTGGCTTACATATATGTGTTTTCCTTTCTACCCATATAGCTGGAAGTGTCATGATTTCTACTAACACCTGAAAAATCTGATGTGGCTGCTCCTGTTAGGGCTGGACTGGCGTTTTGTCTGGGTTAGGTTTATGCTGGTAAAGATGTAATCTGATTCTGCTGTGACATTTAATGAATACTGAAGGAAAAACTTCTTTTTAGAAGTGGATCTCTGCTCTGCTTTGTTGCAGTTTCTCTAGCCTAAAACACACATTAAAGGAGTACAGTTTTAGTTAATGAAATGAGATGTGTATTTAGAATGACTGGTGCAAACTAGTGGATGACCTGAAACCGGAAAGAGTTTATTTCCTGTGCAATGTTATCTCAATGCCTTTACCTAGAAATTTGCTTTTTAAAAGGCAAACATTTTGTCAAGTAAAAATAATCTTTTGGTTTTGTTTGGGATTTCTGTTCGTTTTTCAACCTGGTTATCCCTGGGCTTGAAGAATATTGCAGACTCCGTCCCTGTGTGTTGTCTGATGCTGGATCTGGGGTGTACATTTCAGTTCTGTGTTGTAGAAGGAGAATGTTACATAATGAAATGGCAATATCTCTCTGATAAAACTAGTTCAGTTTTCAAGTGGGTGTAATTTGATCCTGGTCAAACGGAGATTTCATTTGGTCCCATCCACGAAGACTCCTATACTTCAGTTTGTCCAAAAGGTTTATGTGATGCAATATTGAAGGCATGACAGCTGGTGTTAAGAATATTTGCTGTTAATAAGCATTTCAGCATTTGGAGGCTCAGCTCAGCATGTGAGATGCCTCTAATAATCTCTGAACACTATCATTTAATTAAACCTCTACTGTTTAGAATAAGTGAGTACAAAAGACCAGTAGGACATGTTCTCCTTCTTTTTCTTGTTTCTCAAGACTGAAAAGAGCATACTGGGTAATACATTTGGAACTGGTCCACTTGGTTTTTGTGTCCTTTGGGTTTTGGTGTCCCCCCCCCAAAAAATAGTACAGTGGGTGAAACTTTGAAGAAGAACTGCCACTTCTTGTGTTGTCAGAAGTGTTCCTGTGACTATGGAGATGTTAATTGGAAAAAGAAATTGGATTTGAGGGGGAAGTTGGATCAGTGTACAGTTTGGTGTTGGGAAAGAATGTAAGTTCCCCTATTGTGAGTAACACAATTTTAGGTAGTTTTAATTTCATAGTTCTCCCACATGGTGTTTCCTTTTGCCTGTGAGATGGTTTCTCTCCTTACTGTGTATTTTTCTAGACTAAATAAACTCAGTTCCTATCTCTCCTAGTCATCTTAGAAACTCTTCTCTGCACTCCTCTCAGTGACAGGCTAATAATTCTGCTCACACTGAAACTAAATTCATACCCGAGCCTGCCTTCACCCTCAGCAGTCCTCTCTGCCTTCTGTGCTGGATGGATTGTATGCTCTTAAACCACATGACTCAAAAGAATGGAAAATAAGAGAACACCTCAGGAAAAAAATGTGTCTATCCAAGATACTGGTATTAGTAGGCTCACTAGTATGGGGAAATCATAATGTTCATAATGTAAAACCTTAATTGACTTCTATAGTAAATCATATGCAGTTTTAACAACTTAATTGCATTACAGTCTGTTTATATGCATTTAATGCCATGCTAACAATTGAAGCTGAAGTTCTGTTTCCTGCTTCATGATATCCTTAGTCACCCAGCCTTTGGCACAGGTACCTTGCATTTGTTGGCTATATTTGTGTGTCGTTCTCATCTTGGTGCTTTATGCTCGGAAATTTTCCTCCTCTAATAAATACACATTTGCTTGTTTAGGTTGTCCTTCTGTGCTAAGTAAAATAGTCATTTCTTCTCATTGATTAAGAGACTTTGGAATGTGTCCTGTGCTTGTGTGTGTGAGTTGCATCAGAACAGGAGGAAATTCCTAGTTTTAAACTTAATTTCCCCCTTGTGCCACCTCAGTTGTAAGTGAACTAAGCATGGGAATCGTGGTGTGTTCAAACAGGCCTTTGTGCATTCTCTCTGGGCGGGATCCATTCAGTGCTGAAAAGCTGCTCTTTGACGTATTGATAATGTAGATCCTAATTTATTTCCTGTTTAGAGGAGTTTGGTATTTGTAAAGAAGTGACTTGCATTTGCTTTTCAAAAAGCAAATAATGTTGCGTTTTATTTTAGAATTATATTTCTGGTTTTGCAAATAGCAGTGCATTATTCTTAAAAAATGAAGTACTGGAACTATGAAATATTATCATTACAGTATTACAGGTGTGAGATTTTACTTCAGGCTTTTTGTTCTAGCACCATGGAAGGTTTGGTTTTTTGCTTTTGTTTTGTTTTGTTGTTTTTTTTTTTTTCTTTTTAAGCTCCTTGCTTTTCACTTACATAGCAAAGTAGTTTCAGTCTTGTGCTTCAAGGAAGAAAGGAAACACATTACCTTTCCTGGATTCATTGCTGCTAGTTTCTTGACCTACTTGAAGCTCATTTTTCCTCCACTGGCACTTTTTTCTTTTATAATCAGGAATAATGATAATACTTTCTGCTCATATCAATGTGCCCTTTGATCATATTTGCATGTTTGGGAAGTAGACTGGTTCAACTTAGTTTGACTTCTGTGTCTGTGTCTGCAAAAGTAACCTGATACTCTTGTAGAGCTTTGGGTCTGTTACAGACCCCAGTAGCTTCTTGTAGTCCTTGACACGAACAAGTGTAGAGCTGAAATCTTCCTATCCTGCTTTTCTAAATTTAGAAAAAGGTAAAGTCCAAGTGTCACAGTTTGAAAATACTAGTTTGAAAAGTAAGGCTATATCCAATTTTATGAGCTTGTTTTGATGTTCTCTAACTGTTTGAGAGAGAAGGCTGGGTTTGGTTCTGTTTCTTTATTTTTCCTTTAGTGAAAGCATGATTTATTGTGTATGTAGACAGTATTACGGAACACACTGTCAGAGGTGGTACATGAATTGTTTGTCAATAACTTGCAAAGTAAATATGAATCTCTTAATTGTGAGGCAGAGATGAGGTATTTGCTCACTACTGTCTTCCAGGTCCAGATGGAGCAGCTGTGAGAGCTGGGACAAATATTTAACTCCAAATTATAGAAACTCCCATGTTTGATCAGCTTACAGTGCAGGGTCCTCTGAGATGTGTTGGCTGAATGTTGAACTGGTGGTGTGGCAGCTGCGCTGACAGTGTTGAGTCATGAGAGAAATCCCTTGTCAGCACTGGCTCTGTGGTTACTTCTAACCCTGCCCCACAGGTCTTCTGTAAGAGCAGCACCCCCTCTGAGCCCAGGGGAGAGCTGTGCCCGAGCTGGGGCTGGCAGCAGCGGCTCCTGGGGCACAGACATCTCCTGGGTCACTGGGATGGGCCTTCAGGGACTGGGGGGTTCTTGTGTGGGAGAGGCTGGGACTCGTTCTTCAAGGGAAATGTGTTTTACTGTAAACTGGAAGTAGGGAGCATCCTCCTGGTTTATATTATTATAGCCATTCTAATGAACTTTTCTGTTAAGTATAAAAAGACTTACAGAGATCAAAACATAGATGGGAGCCTAGGGTGAAGATTCTGGGGAAGTTTTTATTTTTTCCCTGTAATTAGAATAAGTGCCATAAAATGGAAACCATCGCTGAGCAACCTTCTGTGTAATGCAGATCTGTACCACCAAGTGATTGAAAACTCCAGGTTGCATATATGACTAGGAT
Source organism: Drymodes brunneopygia (assembly GCA_013400955.1). Taxonomy (NCBI): domain Eukaryota; kingdom Metazoa; phylum Chordata; class Aves; order Passeriformes; family Petroicidae; genus Drymodes; species Drymodes brunneopygia. The sequence continues at coordinate 171,878 of VZTZ01031129.1, forward strand.
AGAAATTGGTACCTTTGTAACCCAAAGAGGTCATATACATCAAAATTGCAGAAAACTTTCCTGTGCCAAGGATAACCACTGACATTTCAAGTGGCCCTTCCTGAAACACGATGTTATTTGGATCATGATGAGACTGTCTAGCATAAAACTGTAGATGGCTTGCACAGTGGTACTTTGTAGACTTAAATTACAGTAACCACACCCTTGATTTGCCTTTTTTCCTGATGTAAAAAGGGCTATTTTTTGAAAATTCATACAGTTGAAAGTGGTAATTTAGATAGAAGAGCTGTTTCAGCAAGTTTTTGGGGTAGGCTAAATATTGGACTGACCTTTGCAGAGTTCACTGGTCTGCTGGAATCTGAAAATTTGCATAAAGAAATATACTTGCGGCGCTGGCAAGAGAGGATTGTGTGTAACAGATCTTGATTTGACCTCCTCTCTTCCTCCTCCTTCCAGTCCTCCTCTTGATTATTTGTGGAAGGTGGAAACAGTTTTCTAGATGAGGAAAGTCTCCCTGTGTGGTCAATTTTTTCTTGTGGCTAAGCTGCAACTTTCCTTCTTTGTCAGATATCTCATACATACATTTATGTGCATTGTCATAGTTATATATTTACATCTTATTCTGATATTTGCTGATTTTAATTCTTCCACAAAAGCATTGTATTCATATTTTGGTTTGACAGTTTTTGTGGCACTACAGCAAAATTTGAATCTACCCTCTGCAGTAAACTGAAGTCTTTTGTAAAGCAGTGAACTATGAAAACAGTTAAAGACAATACAGTTTCTTTAATTAGGTCAGCAAATGGGTTTTATATTTTTTTCTCTTTCTCAAACAAACTGATCTCTCATCTTTTAAACAAACAGATAATTTGGCCCTTGTCAATGCAGTATGGCTACTTCTTGCACCTCACTGAATACCCCATTTGTTACTGATGCTGGGGTTTACTGTTAGTGAATGGCCTGTGCCTCGAGGTGTTGTGCTGTGGTGGGGCTGTGCTGCTGGAGCAAAGTTGTCTGCAGTTTACTAGTGAAAAACAAATCTGAAAGGACTGAAATAGCACAAAATGTTATAAAATGTTATTATCTATTGCAGCAACTATAGAACTTGTGGTCTGTTTTGAAAATTAACATAATTAAAGCAGTGCTTACTTCTGCATGGAAGGTTAGTTACGGGACGATAGGAAGGTTAGTTTTGTTTAATTTACATTAGCTCCAGCAAAGCTTGGATTACAGGTGTGTGCATTACAATGTGCTTAATGAGATCTAACTGTAAGCTGTTCCCAAAAGGATTTTGGTCCCACCTTGTCCACGGCCACATCTTGACTCCTCTCCTCTTTGCGTCACCTGCTGATTGAGCAGCTGTTGGCCTGAATGAAAACTCGCTTCACAAAAATGGGGCTGCGATGATTTTTCCACTTCTTTCTTCTTCTCCTGTCCATGAATAAGTTTTAGTATCAAAACCCAAGCTAATTGTAATGGCAAGTATTTGAAAAAGCAGGTTTTGTTGGCAAAACTGTTAATGCCACTGAAGTCAGAGGTGAGCAAACTGAAGTGGATACAATTTGGAGCCTGTTAAGACTTTCCTTGCCTCAAGCTTTTGATTTTCAAACCAACACTGGCAAATCCTATGATAAGCTGGAGTCCTTCAGATTTAATTGTCAAGGAGAGATAGAAGTATTATTTGTTTTAGGAAATAGAACCAGGCCGGTGCCTTGGCTCAGCAGTTTGCTAGGGGTGGTCTGCAGTTGGATGCCAGTGTTCTAGAAGGAGTTGGCTGTTCTGATACAGCTCAGTTAAAACAAACATGACACAATTAAAATACAAAATCAAGTAAAACACTTGCTACTAACAAGCTCTGTATCTTGATCTCAAATGTGTTTTTCCACACAATTTTGTTCAGTTTAAGTCATTGAAATTATATTTCTTCAGTGGGGTCCCCTATTGCAGCATCATTGTATAGATGTTCTTTTCACATTTTCAGAAACTTTGCGATACAATTTCAAAATCTTGCTCCTGGAGAGGGTTCCTTGGCTGGTGGTCACATATATTTGGCAGTAAAAGCAGGCGCTGCTTTTCATGACTGCTTGTTTTTTCTTTCTTTGAGAAAGAAAGAGAAAGAAAGGAGGGGAGGTGCCCAGATCTTTTTTCATTTGTTAAGTTTAGAGCAAAACTCTTGACCCAATCTAAATCAACCAACCAACCCTCCCCAATAACATAAGGAACCTCAAAAAAAGGTGGTTTTTGTGTGTGTGTGTTTAGATAAGAGATAAAAATTACGCATCCAGGCTTCCATTCAGTATGAAATTAAAAAGGCACTGTTTTCTGTGACAATAATGTCAAAGACAATCAGTAAAATTTTTGGATATTTATTTTGGTTCAGACTACTTCAAGCTCAGATGTGTGGGTCCAGTACAACTTATTTGAAGCTGTACTGGTTAATTTTTCTCCATTAACCACTGATTGCAAATTTTACTCACAAGTATCCAGTTTACTGTGCTTCCACTGAAGCACTGGGGACATCAGGAGCTGAAAATACTTTTGAGGTACATGGACACTGTCCTGTGTTGATTTGGAAGAGTGCTCCTTTGAATGAGTAAAGTGTTGTTCTGCTTCCATGCAGGGACTGGAAGTTGTGCTCCCATTGCTGCGAGGAAATGAGTGCTCCAAGCTGAATGTGAAATCTGGAAATGTTCCAGTGGCTGTAATTCCCAAACACTGTGAAATATGTTATTCTTTGTTCTGTTGGCAAACAGTCGGGTGAACCAAAGGAGTAGCTCGGAGAATGTTTTTGACAGAAAATATTTTTTTTCAAGACTGTGTCTCCTGATGCCTTGCTGGATACTTCAATTTCCTTTCAAAGTGAGCTCAGAGGAGTGTTTGCTCTTAGCAATTTAGTTGGGAGCTTAGAATTTGGTTTTGCAGGGATAATTTAGGAAAGCAGCTTTCTGGACAGGATAGAAGAGGTAATAGGGATTTAAAATTGTATGTGTAGAAATAAATAAATAAATATATATATATATATATGGTATTTAATAGTGTGAAAATGTTGTTCTCAGACCTCTACCTGGTAAACAGCAGAACTGTCCTCTGGTTACAGTTTGAAATGCCTGCCTGAGCCCTAACAGTCTGTGTAGGGAAGTCTGGTTTCAGTGGGACATTTCATATTGCTTTTTTATTCCTTTTGTTTTGTTTTGTTTTGTTTCACTTTAGACTTGTTTTATTTTTTAATATAACCCATGTTTCCATTTATTACTCACACTTAGCAGACCTTATCTGCACGTGACAATGAGATGAAATTGTAAACTTTGGAAAAGAAGCTATTCCTTTAACATAAGCAAAGCCATAGCAATTTGCTTACTTTTCCTATGAATCACACTAAAGAAAAGAAGTGTTGAGATATGTTTACAGCTGTGGGTGCCATGACTTCACGCTTAAAATTATACCTTTAACTGTTACACTCAGATTTAACTTTGGTTTGGCAGCAAGCCTAATGGAGGCTCTTAAATATGTATATATCTTACACATGTAAGGCAGCTGAAAGAGGCTTTTTAGTCATACCCTTGACCTGGAATCCAGTAAAGGAAAAAAATAGTATTGGTTTTACCTATGGAGGGAGTCCACCCCCAGCCAAAATGAGTATTTGTGCAATTAAATGTAATTGATCTTCATGTCCATGGCAATGCTCTTCTTTCATGTGCCCTAGGACTGTGCTCTGGAGTCCTTGAGTTTGATTTGTGCATCTTAATAAATAATTCTACAGTGGCAACTCACAAATGCCAGGTACTGGAGCATCAGAAATTAATTGCTCTTAGCAATAAATTGCCCTAATCACTGAGTTACCTCACAGTCTTTTTAAGGAATAAAATAGTAGAATGTTTTAAAAGCTTACGAAGCAGGTAGATTCAGAAAAATGTTTTTCTCATGCACATTCTTGCATGATCCAGAAAAGCCACAGGCATGGAGTCAGTGCAGCAGTGTGAAGGTGAAAGTTGTTTTCTATGTGGAGTTGATGGGTCCAATAACCTGGTGTGGGGCTCAGGAAGTGCAGAAATACTCTTCAACTTGCCTTGAGTTTACCAATTGCTATTTCTTGACTTTCTGTTTTGCTGTTGCTAAGACAATCACTGATGGAATAAACACACTAAAAAAGCTTTGAAATACATGAAACCCTTGGAGGGAGGGGAGTGGAAACTTTCTCCATCCTTGATTTTGACATTGAACACCAGATTTCCAGCAGAAGTTGATTGTTCAGATTTGGTTTGCTGGATTTTTTTGTGTTGTGTTGTGGTTTTTTTCTGTTTCCCTTTGAAGGAGTTCCCATCAGTTGAGATGGGACCCTGACACCGAACATGTGCCCTCAGCAAGTTCTGAAAATGAATGATGAGTGAAGAGCAGACAGGGAGAGGGAGATGCTCCATCCTCACTCTTCCAGTGCTGGTACCTACCTAGGAGGAATTTTCTTTCAAAGGGAATTGGGATGCATGTTTTGTTGGGCATAGATTATTGTGACTTAACTTGTGAGGAGACAGTGGACATTTGATTATAAAGGTGATATTTGAAATGCAGGTGAAGAGTACCATATTGATTGGGTAAATAATCATGGATTTAATGTGGGCTGAAGAGTATTTGAAGTTTTGTGTGGTCACTTCTCAAGCAGCCACATCTTTCAGAAACTGAAATATGCGAGTGGATTCATGTATGGATCCATTTTACCCCAGGTATGGCAGGTATGAAAAGCTCTCCATGAGTTTTGAAAAAGACTTTTGTATTGGAGAAAAACTGTGGACTAAAATTGTAGTTAGAAAGACTTCTATTATGTTGGGGAAGATGAAATAGGTAAGCCTTATAAATATGATTACCTGGCAAAAGATGCTGAGAATAGGGAAACTGAAATGAGGACAAGCTTTGAGATACCAAACCCCAGTTACTGAACAACTGGAAAACAATGACATGGCCGACTGAAGGTAATCCCCCTTCTGATTAAACAATACCCTCTGCTTGCAGACCAGGTTCAAGGGTCAGAGCAGACCCTACCAACTTGGCAGAGGGTCCAAAAAGCAGTTTTTAGGGTTTAAAATATAACACCATATGGTAATACAGTAGTTCTTATAGGTTGTATGCAAATGTTGTAGAATTTGTAACTTGTTTTAGATTGGTTAATGAAAATCAGAATATTCAGTAGAGAAGATGATTTATTGTATTGTAAACAGCAACCTCGCTCTCTTAGCTCTGCTCTCTTTACACTCTTCACTCTTAGGTCTTAGACCTGCTCTCTTTACTCTTTCTTAGCTTTTAGCTCTTAGCTCTCTCCTCTTGCCACTTCACTGACCTCTTCTACACTCTCTCCCCCTCATGCTTACTTTCTCATTTCTCTGACCTGCTCCGGGTTGTGTCTGGCAGCCCTTGGCAGGTCCTCTGCACATACGCCCCTTCACAATAAACTTCATGTTTTAAGACCTAACTTGAGAGATCTCTTGTCTTCATCCCAACCATCTGGAACTGAACCAAACTGAATCCTACATATTACACGTCAAGAAAGTCCCCTAATTTCACCAGTTAGTATTTAGAACAATAGATGAGGTAAATGCCTGTCATGACTGATTGTTGCTCCCCAGAGTAAGGTCGGTGAATTAAATGATCTCCTTACATTCCCAGTGTGAATTTGTGATTCTATGATGTCTACAAGTTCTAGATTTGGTCCCATTAAACACAGCAAAAGCTCTTCTATTTTAATCCATCCAGACTCTAGCCTATCTAATATGCTCACCATCCTTTTATATTCTTGTTTGCCTTAATATTGTGAACTCTTGGATGCTTTGATCACTGATAAAGAAAAATACATGATGAAATGCAATTTCTCTTCATGTGAGCTTTGGTGAACTTAGTTCATCTGCTGCACTTTCCAAGTCAGTGTGATTTGTTTGTTGCTCTGTTGTTTGCATTCTTGTATAGGTTCAGTAAATATGCAGGGAAGGTTTGTCCTGTTGCTGTTACAGCAGCTTTTGTATGAGAATGATTCATGTCCAAGGCCTTTAGCATGCATTGCTATGGAAACTTCAGGGCACAGGCTTCTCATTGCCCTCTTGGCAGAATTCTTCACTGTAATTTCTCTTGTACCTGAAAGTCAGGAGTGATATTTGCTACTGAAACATCGATGGGCTGAATTTTTGTGATCATACATTTAGTAGGCATCTTGTGCAAACAGAAAGAGGTTTTTATTCCAAATACATAAAACTTCCCTGGTATCTTGAGCAATAATTTTGGGGCACTTAAGCTAATGCTGGCACTGAAAAGTCTTTTCTCTTTGATTTTATGTCCAGAGACGGGCCAGATGAGGAGTCTGAATCACTTAAGAAACTTTCCCATTTGTTCTTCATTGTTATTCAGGCAGGCAGGCAGGTTCCCCAGTCTGGTTTTGTGTGTGGTTTTGCAGAGATGGGATGAAGAAGAACAGGTGATGGGAAAAGGTCAGAAGTTTCTTTTGTAATGGCTGTCTTGGCTTGTGGTCATTTCATATTGCCCATGACAGGTAGGTTGTGTAGGGGGTAATGCCCTGCACTGTCATCTGGAGACATGTTTGGCTCCTAGTTTGGGTCTTCTTTGAATAAAGTGAGTTGTGGATTCTTATTGCTCAACACAGAGGGCAAAAAAAATCACCAGACTTTGCCTAAGGGTTCCTTCTGCAGGTGTGGAAGGACTCTTATGCAGAAACTGCTTATCTTTTGGTGATAAGAAAGAGCTGAAGCATGAAAACTAGTGCTTTTATTGTCTGGGTGATTTTCTTGAGTGGAAATGCAAAAGAAAAAAAGCCCTGAAAAGTACATAATAGGAAAATAGTAGGTAGTTGGCAGAGACCTTGTTGGGTGAATGTTCACAAAGACAGGTGGGCTTGGGCCTGGAGGGACAGGGGAAAAGAGCTTGACGTGCAGCTGCTGGTTCAGAGAAAAGAGCTTGCAAGTGTCTCTGGTGTAGTGCTATTACTGTTGTTGTGGCAACTTTCATTAGCTGGTTACCATGTTCCCTAGCTGGGAATGAAGTGGGTCTCTGTTCCCTCTGGAATACAGAAGTTATTCATTTTTTCCCAGAAGAGGGGAGAGTGCTGCTTGGAACACCAGCCCTGAGTGGTGTGGTGTATTTTGCATGGTTTCTGTTTGGAAGTGGTGGTGTCACAGCAGCCGGGCATCCCTGGAATTGTTCTGTAGGTAAAGGTCTATGGAGCAGCCTGTGCCAGGCTGGAGAGCTCGCTGCTGGGATTGTTGTGGGGACAATGCTCTCACTGTGAGGCTGTGGGGTGGACACACAGAGCATGTTATGGAACAGTGCTTGCTGTGTCTGGGCTTGGCATGCCTTAGCGGGCTCTGTGCTGTGAGCACTTGCCCATGAAGCTGCCAGAAATAGATGCCTAATGGCAGAGAATTTATGAAAATTGATCTGAGCCATGTAAAGGTGCAGGTTCAGAGTGAGATCTCAGGTTGTAGAGGAAGCGATTGGGAAGTCATGTCTCAGCAGCTGGCTGAGAAAGCGATCTTAGGGCACTGGGGTACTTGGTTTTATTAAGTAGTAGGGTGTAATAATTAGTTATTTGTTACTTAACTAAGTAAAAATCTGATAGCCTGATTAATAATAATTCTTAAACCAGCTTCCTTACATGGATGTTGAATTTCAGGTGTGGTAGTGCAAGAATTCTAAAAAATGTACTTCCTTGGGAAAACCAATGTTGTCTTTGTATTTTGAGCAGTGTTCTGCACATATACTGCAGTTTGGAAATGGGTTGAGAGTTGTTCTTGTAACATGGCACACAGGTGAGCTGCACTGAAGTCAGTTTTCAAAGGAGCCTTTAGCATGGCCTTATCCAGTATTAATTTTCAGATCGTGGATGAAGAATAATATTTTCTTCGTAGATTGTTGTGTTGTAAGTACTAAGAATTGCACCTAAAATCAGTATTTAAGTCAAAGGATGACTGTGCACAACTTGTTACAGGCACCTTCTGTGCATAAGTTTCCATTACATGTTCCAAGATTAAACAGTTTTACGGAAGTACCTTGTTAGAAGGAAGCTGGTTTTATGTTTATATGTGCAGTGGAAGGCTGGTTAAATGTGATTGCAACTTCTGAAAACTGTCATTGGTGTGAATTTTGGCTGATGCCATTTGAGAATAACATGGCACTGATGCTGTTTGGCTGTGAGAGTAAATGAACTTGCATACTTGAAATTTGCATATAGGAAAACCCAGCTATGTGCATGTGGAATCTGTTGGACTTGTAGAAGGTTATTTAAATTTCAGTTACAGTTACAAATTGGTTTGCAAGACACTGTCATTTTCTGTAATATTAAAAACTTGGAAGTAATCTTACTTTTTGATTCTTTCATGTGACAGTCATTTGCTTATTACCTCTAACATAGATTAATGTGTTAGGAAGTATTCGAGATCAAGGATTTTTAGTCTCTTAATGAACTGTCCATTCAGTCAGTGGTTAGGATTTTAGGAGGCAGTTATGCTTTCAGGTCTTGTGCAATATTTTAAATAATGTAGGGAAATTTATTATTTAAAAGATGCAAGGTTTTATTACAATGAGATTCACTTTGGCATTGTAAAATTATTCTTCAGGTTTGCTTGTGGGTTCCTTGTGTGGGAAACTTTGGATGGAATCTGGACATGGCCGAGCTGCTCGCCTGATTCAGCCTGTCACACTCTGTGTGTTTTGCCTTGCTCTTTTTCCAGCTGCCTCAGGATGAAGGAAAGTGTGACTGAATCTCCCTGGCCCTGTTTGCTGGAATATCAGTGAATATGAATTTCCCCAGACCTTTATCCTGGTAGCAACACCGAACTTTTAGTTTGTCCTGCTACAAGATTTCTATTGGGAGCAGTCTGGAAACATCACTGGTCTGTGAGCAGTTTCTAATTACACTGTTGCACTTCTCTTGTGCAGAATGGAAGGACTTTAATTCTCATTTCTGCCTTACACAACCATCAGGTTGCTGTCCTGAGCACCACTGCAGCTTTCAGCAGGGCTGGATTTGCTAGATCTTTGTTTAACATGGGTTTGCATTTCTTCAGTTTCTTTCTTCAAACCAGAGGGCTCTCCGTTTTTGATACAAAACTTAGGGATTATACACAGGGCTGATCCGTGGTCCATGTATCATCTCTATTTTATCTGTTTTATGAATCTTTTTAACATTTACAGCATTGTTTTGACTAATGTTTAGAAATTATGACAAAACGGCATTTTAATTATCATAGCCTCCAGTGTTGTCACTGAATGAGGAATTATATAGGAAACATTGTTCATCTCAAAAGTATTTGCCAATTTGTGAAGATAAATTTTATGAACAGAAGTTAATAAAATTCAGTGCATAACCCTGGACATGTTTAATCCTATCTAAAATTCCATTCATTTTGTTTTTCTCATAAATGTGGAGTTTCTCAGTATTCTTTTAATAGACAAGTTCTACTATTCTCAGATCCAAACAACACAAAGCTTTCCTTTCCCTTTGCACAGGGCTGGATGAGGGAATGCTTCCCTCTGAAATCAGAATTAGAAACAGGTGATCAACCCTGTGTGATTGTCCTCAGGCTGTTTCCTTTGGTGTGAGTTTAGCTGTAACCATGGCATGAAAATAATGTGCTGTGAACTATATTGTGTGTAACCTGTACATTTATGTGTACACTGGTTGTAAGTGCTGAGTTATTAGTTTGCATGTATTTGCAATTCACTATATTGATCTTCATGAATGCCTTTTAGACCTCTATTGTAGAGCCTGGTAACTAAAGGTCATACACACCAAAACAATTCCATACATAAAGCTTAAGATTATGTGTTGGCCACCATTATGAGCAAATAATATACCTGTTTTTCACTTTTAGTGTGGGGATATATTGAAGTTACTCATGGTAATTAACAAAAGTAGTTTCTAATTTCTTAAAAGCTTATTGCACAAGTATATAATTTCATCTAAAAGAGGCAGTTTGTTTGTCAGTGATGTTTTATATTGAATTTCTGTAGTAGAAGATTCACATTTGTGTTTATGTATTAAAAGAAAGTATTTAAAATTGTGTGTCTAGTGGTTTGGTAATTATCTCTAAATTGTTTTTGAATTGGGAATGGGAAGAGTGTTTCTTTAACTGTCTCATATCTTCAGTTTTTATTTGCTCAGTGATACTTAATTTGGAACAATCATGTAATTCAATTATCTTTGTTCCATATCCATAGCCTTTATGAAATTAGGCTTTTTGGCTGGTTTCAGAAATATTCAGTTGTGTCTTCTGTAGGATAAGACTAATGCAATTAATATTAAGTATTATTCTTGTTCTTTTCCATTACTTCAGCACAAGTTGTAGAGAACCTGTTGGGAGCTGTAGAGTGACTCCCAGAGCCTCTCCTTGCCTGCTGGGCCCCTGCCAGCACAGTGGCCTCTGCTGCATTAATGTTCATATTTCCATGCTTTAAACACAGAGTGTTACATTAGAAGATCAGTCAAGATAAAGCTGGGGTTAAGCCTCCTGCTGAAATGTCCATCAGTAATCTTGTATTGAGTGATCTGCAAGGTGGAATAGGGAAGTGACTGTGTGTGGTTTAATAATGCATGTTGCAGCTTGTTCTAAGGTTTGGACTTTGGTTTTGGGGGGTTTCTTTTGTTCGGGTTTTCCCCTCCAACTAAGTGAGCCTTAACTGCCATATTGCCACTTTGAAGAGGTAAAAAATGTTATGGAAAACAGGTTACTGTTATTGATGTGCAGGTTTTGCAATAGCTGCAATTGAAGCAATTTTAATGAGTTTGAGGGAAAAAACCCCTGTATCTGGTGAGCTCAGAATAAATTACCACAAGGCTTTTGAATTGTCCTTTGGTGGTTGTACAGGTTTTCCATGCTGCAGCCTTGAATATAATAAGTTAATTCACAAGCTACAGGTTTTATGTTCTAGATGAGACAAGAACTTCAGAGAGAGCTGCCATGATTTGTCATCCAGTTCTCTATTTGTATTATAATAAGAAAAAGAATTAGCAAACAGCACTGGAGAAATGGACACTCACAATGACAAACCTGCCTTCTTTTTCCTAATTCCAGGGCATATTCCCTTGTGGATTCCAGTCAAGTGTCTACCTTCCTGATTTCTATTCTCCTCATAGTCTATGGCAGTTTCAGGTAAGAATTTTTTTTAAGGTTCTGCAGAATTTTTATTTCTCAAGTAAAAATATTGCAAGTGACTGAATACAGTTAATGCCTTTTTGTTTCATTGTATCTTTGTCAGACATAGCCAACATAAAAAAATTATTTGCTTCTGAGAAGGAAATGGAAAAGGGAGAAATAGTGGCGAGCTGGGGTTTCTGAAAGATGTAATTGTATGTCATGGTACAAGCACATAGAAGATAACTTAAAAGTCAGTCCTTGAGGACAGCTCTGTAAAATTGTATTTTAGAGGGTAGAAAAGGATTGTTGAGACAGATAGAAGGTAATGTTCTTGATAGCAGAATTTTCTATACATTAGCCAGTGGTGGTAGATTGAGAATGTGCTCCTGTGATCTCAAACCAGTCCTGTAGAGCAGCAATCCCCAGGTCCCACTGCTGTTTGCTCAATGTCAGTAACAGTTTAATAGAGAGGTGGGAAACACTCTATTCCGAGTTTGAGTCTTCAGAAACCAAATTTGCTGCATATTAGGAGACTTGAGTGTAGTTTAGAGAAAACAGTTATCCCTTTAGACTTGCGTGCTGTATTATACAGTTTGTTTTACTGTAGTGGCACCTAAGGAATGGGGCTCATACCGACATATTAAAACAATATAATCACAATATGAAAGTATTATTTTTTAAGACTTAAACACAGCACGTTTTTCTTTCTGCTTCTTGAAGAACATTGCTTCATTTCACAGCTCTGTGATAAAAGGCCTTATACTCACTACAGAGTCTCTGAACTGCTATGAGTATTCCTGAAATAGATGATAGCTGTGCTCATCTATATGATGTAAGCTGCAGCTGTTTTAGGATAAGAGGTTTTATATCACTATCATAAGTTAATAAAGTCATATAATGAAAGAGCCAATTTTTTTGCAAGAGCTGTCTGTTGTTGTTAGCAAGTGTTAGGTAACAGCACTGCTGGTGAAATTAAAATAGAAGGCTTTAGGAAAACAGAATCTAAAGATGATCAGAATAAAAAAGTAATCAAAGCTTGTCTTTGTTTAGTTTTTTCTTCAAGTTTTGAGGCAGATTAGCATATAGTTGAGGGACTAATTAAATTTTTAACTACGTGAATTTATGCAATTGTGTAAAAAGGAGCTATGCATCTGGCTGCAAGAAGCCACAGCATTTATTAAAATTCAATTATGAAAACATAGTGCAATATAAAACAGCAGGAGTGTTTGAACTTAAATTATTTGTCTTTCTTGGAGCTCCTTGCCCTTCAAAATTTTCCCCTGCTGTTTGCCATCCTGTTGCTATTGGTACCTACACATGCTCTTAGCATTTTGTCCTATACTTTACATTTAAAACTACTCACGTAGCAAGGACTGCAAACTCCAGAGCAATCTGATTCACTGGATGAAGTAGTGGGATGGTGATGGATACAAATCCATTGAGGAAATGTCCTGTTTTGATCTTTTTTCCTTTGTGTGTATCCTGAAGACCCCACAATGTGAGTTACAGACCAAAATAGGGTCCCAGAGTTCTAAAATTACTTTCCTAATTAATCTCCTATATGTGGTTTCTTTAGCACATGTCTGAGCTGAAACCCATAGATATATTGGGGACCTGGACAAACTCTGATTCTCTTTGATCAGCGAGTGAGGTCAAAAGCAATTTTTTACAGAAAGTTGTACAGTGGTGTTAACAAAGGGGTCTGAAATACCATTGAGTTATTTAAGAAATTCAGGTGTGGTAGTAAGTTACAAAATGATATTCATCTGGAAATTCTTGAAGTAGTAAAATGAAAACTTCTGGTAAAGCAGATGGATTTTCTTAGAAAACTGATGTGCTGGAGAGATAAGGTTAGGGTGCTCATTCTCATCTGTCAGCAGTGGTATGTTCATCTGGGTTTGGGTGCTCATCTCTGGCAGAGCTGTCGTAAGACAAAAAAAATAGCACTCCTTAGTTAACCTTTGTGTGGCAGAAAGTGAGTTTGGTTTCTGATTTTCAACTGAAAAGAAGCAGGTAGGGTTATTGTAGTATTCCTGGCAAGTGGCTGAAACAGAAGTGCAGTAATAGGATCAGAAAGAATTGGGTGGGTGAGTCATTAGGATAAAATCCACGTGTGTGGCGGATCTTATCTAAGGCAGGAGGTTTCAGGGGAACAAAGGAAAGCCTTAGTCCACTGTCCTTATTAATAGAAGTAGCATTTGTCCAAACAAATGAAAAAATCCCAAACCCCAGTGTACTCAGAAGAACGTCTGATAAATTGTGGGTAAAGCCCAAAGCCAGAGCGAAGTGTGGCGACAGAGCTGAGTTCCCTTCTCTGACTGTGCATGAACGAGCATTTCCTGCCTACATTTGTGCCAGGTCAGGAGTTTCAGCTTCCAGCCCTTCTGAATGGCTCTCTCATGTACGTTCTGACTGCTTTCAGTCCTTGAACTTGACATACTTTTATTATTGGCTGCCAAAGGGGCAAGTCTAATCCTTTAAACCGTTACAAGCTGTAAACTGGAGCATGCAAGTAGATGTGTTAGTTGTGGATTTTTAAAGAGGTGAGCTCAGCTTGAAACAGGTTGTCTCCGAGGGCAAGACAGCCACCTATTCTTGTCCAAATGCTTCTCTGTGACTTAAATATTGGGGTTACTTTGCAGGTAACAGCTAAATCTTTTTCTATCCTATCACCTCCCCAGACAGGGCTCTCAGCTTATGTAAAGCCAGATTTAACCCAGAATCTACCTGTTCAAATACCTGCTTTTGAGCCAAACCAAGAAGTGTGGGATGACACTGGGGCCTTCTGTCTCTAGGCTTTGGGTATCCAGAATAGAAATAGCTCATGTGGTGAACCCCCAGTGTCACAAGGACATGGTGAGCTGAGGGTTGGCTTTCTGGCTTGGCATTCCCATGCTCCCAGAGCTCTCCCATGGGTGACTGTCCTCACTGCTAGAGCAAGAAGGAACTTCCCAATAAACTGCATCTGCAGGTGCCTCTATAGATAGATCCTTGCTCCTGTTTACTCTGTTGTTTGATAAGAACATCTCCTGCAGGGTTTCCCTGAGGCATTTCTGCAGTGGAGTGATCCTCAGCTGAATCTGAACTTTGCAGGCAGTGCAGTGCCAGCACTTACTCATTCCTTTGGCCTCAGTGTGACCCTCGGAGGGGCTCCCTGGGGAGGGTGACTCGCTTGCTTTGAAACCCTGTGCTGGAAATCCAACTGGAGCTCTGAGGACCCACAGAAGAAACAATGGAGCAGTTCAGTGCCCCAGGGGAGGTGCTGGCTCAACATTCCCTTTGGGAGCCCAGGAGAAACTTGAACAAAGCAGCAAACATTTCCCAGCTTGCCATTTCTCTACAGCCCAGTAGTTTTGAGTTTATCTTGTTTTACATTATGATTTTTAACTTTATTGGAAGGTGTTTTAGTGATCGCTTCTCAATTTTTTTTATTATGTTAGTGATAATTTGTAGCAGAGGGAAGAGCCAAATCATAAAACAGTTGGAGATTATTCAGAGGTTGGCTTGGAAGAGCAGCTGTGTTGTTAAGTGAAAGTAATTTCCTAATTTATGCTTACTTTGGAGGCAGGGATATTTATAGGTAATAATAATTGCTGACACTATTGCAATGAAAAGAGAGGGGCTGAGGTTGTTTATGAGCAGTAGATCCAATAGGTTTTATTTCCAGTTTTCTCTGCTGATAGCAATCCCTTAAGTTATGAGCTGCCCGATGCCACTGGGAGAATGATGGCGTGAGGTTCTTACTAAACTGTGCTAATTCAGAGGGGAACAAAATGCTGCACTGAGAAAAGAATTATCTTGTTTGCTTGAATCTTGGACCAAGTCCTGGAGGGCTGTCAGCCTCCTCCCAGATTTTTATAGCTTGAGAAGAAAATGATAAAGCTGCAATGCATAATGAGGAAAATGGTCTTGTGAGTGAAGGATGGAGGCACTCCAAACAAAGGGCAGAGCAAAGAGATCTTCAGAAGAACAAGCTAAGAACAACAGATTAATTTGTTAGAATTCCAGTGTTCTCCATTGCCTCTGTATTTTCCATCGCTCTTTAGCTGATGATTCATGATCTGTGTACAAGTACTGTGGGTCTGAGGTGGAAGCTTCCTTTGTTTTGCCTGAGACCAAAAGCTGCTTTAATCTCATAACACTGTTGGGGAGCACTTGCTTAATGGAAGCAAAGGAAACAAACCAGTTCTGTGCTGGAAGAGCCTTTTTCTTGGTTTTGTTTTATGGAGTGAAACTGTTCAACCCCTCTGTCTTTAATACACCACGTGTGTCTTGATCCTACAGACCTGATTGTGCCTAATTCCAGGTTCTGGGGCTGCAGCACAGACTTGCTCACCTGTGCATTGCAGCACATGATCAATGCACTGCAATGAAATAACTGTGACACCTCTAGATTTGTTTAGAAGACTGTGGTGTATTTATTACTGGTCTGATAAATGAATAGAATTTGCTTACTTTGCATAGCACAGTTAAGCTAAACTTGAAAAGAAGTTTAATGCCAGTTGACCTGGAAGTTTTATTGAAATACTTGGACGCTGCTGTAAGCTTCAGACAGGAGCTGTACAGTGGAAGATGGACAGTGCTTCTGGTGATTCTCTATAGCTCATTTGAATAAATCAATATGCAGCTAAATCAATGGTACCATACATGCATCAGAATGAGAAACTGTCATGGCAAACTTGATTGCTGGTGTTTTTGTTAAAAAGCACGTTGAATTTAACAATATAAATTACTGCTGGTCAAAACAGACCTTAAGTGAAATTCCCTCTTTTCAGAAAGTTATGCCAAATGTGTTAGAATATAATTTGAAAGTTGCATCAAAATGAAGGACTGTGGCAAAAGGGTAGAATACTGTGCTAAATTGGAACTTTTTAAAAGTGTGTTTATCAAAATGAAAAGATGAATCAATAACAGCTGAGCTGGGTACTCAGGGGAGTGTTGTCAGTTCCTATGGATTAATTAAAGTGTATCAATTTGTACTATTTATTCAGAGCTTCCTCTAGTCATCTGTTCTGTGTGCATGTAAAATATGTATCTGGTTATTTTCTAGGCTTTGCTGAAATTTTTTCAGTGAAGTAAGACCTTACATTAAGCAGACACTTAAAAGCTAGTTTGGGTCATTCATAACAACATTTCGAGGAAGGAAATAATATTGTCTTAAAAATGAAACCTGATAGTCAAATTTGAATTTGGAACAAAAGTGAGGACTTGGAAAGAGTTCAAATTCACAAGAGAATTGAAATGTTTATTGTTCTTCCATCATGTTATACACTTCTCCAGAAATCAGGTAACAACAAAGAGCAGCACAGATATTTAACACTCCCCAGTGCAGACACTGTGGTGACTGATCTCACTGTCAGAATCTGGGATGTGGGGCCTCATTTGGAACTGAGCACTTCAGTTATTTTAATTTCCCACTGTGTCTGGTGTTGTTTCAAATAACCAACATTTCAGGGCTTTTCCAGGGGAAGGGTGCTATGGCAGAGCGGGAATGAGGCTGCAGCTGATGAGCCTCAACAGGAGTTTGGGACTCATCTGTCACATTTGCTTTGTTCCCTGCAGGTCTCTGAACATGGACTTTGAGAATCAAGACAAAGAGAAAGACAACAGCAGCGCCGCTGGGTCTTTTAATGGCAACAGCACCAATAACAGTAAGGGTCAGCTTTACTCCTTACCTTCCTTGCTTCACCTCAGTGCTGCACCTGCAGCTTCACCTGTGTGTGTCTGAGCTCTGCATGCAGATTCACCTGAGCCCAGGCTGTGTCTGGGCACTCCCCACCTCGCTGTGCTCTCACACTGCTGTCCATGTCTGCTTCACACCCATGGAAGCTGAATTTAAAACATCAACATAACATTTCCAGAATGCAGAAAAATTACATGTGGCACAATTTGTCAGGTTGTACTGGAAATGGAAACAGCTGTGCTTTTTAAAAAGCCATCCCACAGTTAGGAGAAGGGAGTGTAATTCCTTTCTGTCTGGAGCTCATTGCTATGGTGTGTTGGCCAGTCTGTTAACAGGGAGAGATTGTGGGGTGTGCTGACAAGTCTCTGAGGAGGATTCACCTTATCAGTAGAGAAATTGAAGTAGAGAGTTCACATGGCTCTGGGCAACTCATTTGTAATGGACAACAAAATATGTGTCTGCACACTGTCTATTCAGAGTGGGATTAACATGTCAGCTCCTGCATGGTGCCTGTCCCTTCTGTAATCTATAAATAGATTCCAGGCAGCTTGGCCATCTGACATGCACAATTTGCAGGTAAAAATATGGAACCCAACTGTTAAGAGTGGAACACAGTGTGCTGTAAATTCATACTTGAGTTTAACTTAGAGCAATTTATATTGCGGTATTTTGAGGAAAGGCTCTAGAATGAAATAGCTTCCCAGAGTATAGAAGGCAAGAGTGAGCAGCCCTGTGCATGAAACCCTGAATGCTAAGCGTATTTTGTTTAAAGCAAGAAATATAGCTTTAAAAATATAAATTAAATAACATATGTTGTATGTGTCTCTTGCTGGTTTTGTCTTTTCTAATGTAGACTTTTGGAATTTAAATAGCTGTCAGAGCACTGCTTCTGTTGGCAGCACAGAGCAAAGAGGTTGCTGTGCTTGGTGATACAGCAATGAACAGTTGAGGCTTTTGGCATCTGGGAAGGAAGAGAAGACAGTCTGGGGCTGGGGAATAAGCACATTAAGGGGATTAGCTGTCAAAATGATCAGAAATGAAATGAAGAACTCTGACGTTCAATGCTGCAGGCACAAATTCCCAGATGCCAAGGTGGTGTGTGCTGTGTCATTTCTAGGGTTTTCTTTTGTTCAGTTTTTCCCTTAGGAGGTTGAAAGGCATGTGAATAAATGTGCTTTCTCAGAGCAGGAGGAATCAGATCTAAGTCACAGATCAGAACTTTTGTGTCTTCACACTGTCATCACTGGACTATCTACATTGCACTTTACCTTAATGTACCAGACCTCAGCAATGTAGAAATCCCAAGTGACCGAGTTCTTCTGCTTTTTATTTTTAAAATTTATTGTGCTACTTGTAATGTTTAAGAATAATAGATCGTGACATGAACTAATGAATGACATGGCCATGTGCAAGTGTCATGACTTCCATGTTTTTTGTTCAGCTTTTCTTTTATGAAAATGGTTGAATATTTATAATACTAAGTTGTACTGAGTGTATTTCATGTGTGTTTGAGGATTTTCAACATAATCAGATACATTGGTAACTGAGTTGTACAGGTAACCTGTTATTTATATGCCTTGCTACTCTTGACAGGAAAAATACAGACACATTCTTACACAGAAACACATACAGGCACACAATCTGTGTGTATATTTACTTGCCTGGATATGTCTCACAGCCCTAAAGGCTTATCCTTCAAATCCCGGGGTTGGTAATACCCCTTTCATACAGCAGTGTTTAATTATTTTGGGATAAGAGAGTTGATGTCAAGCTGGTTGATGTCAAACATCTCTTCTAGGTCTGAGTCTTGTATTATTTTCCATTGGTCACCTATCAAGTGACTGCTTCAGATGTTCCCTATTGTTACTTTAGGGCTCTACAAGTAGAAGTGTGTCTTGTATTTTTAATAGGGTTCCTGCTTATGGCTTCTTTCCCACCCAGGGATCAAATGTAAATAAAGCTACAGAGACTGGTTAAGTGTTGGAATTTGTGGGGTTAGGTGGGTTTCTCAGTTTTGCTGCTAATTCTGAAAACTCAGAAATACAGTAAAAGTTGTCCTGTCCCATGATTAACATCCCTGGTGGTCACACTGCATGGGTGAGGTGGGGGCAATACTAAAAATAGAATAATTCATTATCTCTGCCCTGTTTAAAATTACTGCCAGCTATGAAATGTGAGCCTGAATTCGTGTTGTTTTTTAGCAAAATGGCAATTACAGTGCACTGCACTGATCTGGTGGTTTCATAAACAGGTAAATGACTTGGGTGTTTTTTGAGAACTGCCCTTTATTGTGGGGTTTGATGTTATCTCGTGATTGCAACCTGTGATGAAATTCAAGAGCTTGGTGGCCTTCACCCAGGTGGAATTTGAAGCTGTGGCACCCTTTGCATGAGCTGGGTCAACCTAACACGGGTCAGGCTTTTCACCTTGTGTTCAGAGATTAAGTAAACCTTACATATGCTCTGTTCAACACGTTTATGTGTTTTGGTGTAAAGTGATTTTAATCCCTAAATAATGTTAATTTTCATAACTTGTTATTCGTTCTATCTATGGCACAAGAACAAACTGAACTTTCAGTTCCTGGGTTCTGCAGGGTGGGGCTGTGGCAGTGGCAGTGCACACACAGCTGG
The DNA here is from genome assembly GCA_013400955.1 of Drymodes brunneopygia. Lineage (NCBI taxonomy): Eukaryota > Metazoa > Chordata > Aves > Passeriformes > Petroicidae > Drymodes > Drymodes brunneopygia. The sequence continues at coordinate 191,320 of VZTZ01031129.1, forward strand.
AGTGTTCCTGCACAGGCAGCTGTGCTGGGCTCAGAGAGCACCAAGGCAGTGCCTGCTGCACCAGCACTGAAAGGGAAATGTGCTGGCCTGGGCCCATGTCTGTGTGTGGCACCAAACACCAAACACCAGCTCAGTGTCTGTGTGTGGCACCAAACACCAGCTCAGTGTCTGTGTGTGGCACCAAACACCAAACACCAGCTCAGTGTCCGTGTGTGGCACCAAACACCAGCTCAGTGTCCGTGTGTGGCACCAAACACCAAACACCAGCTCAGTGTCCGTGTGTGGCACCAAACACCAGCTCAGTGTCCCCTCTCTCCTGCAGGTATTCAAACCATCGATTCCACCCAGGCCTTGTTCCTGCCCATTGGAGCGTCCGTGTCTCTCCTAGTTATGTTCTTCTTCTTTGACTCAGTTCAAGTCGTCTTTACAATATGCACAGCAGGTGACTATGTTTTCTTCTCTTTATAAGACATGGAATAGAACAGAAAGTATTGATATAATTAAATATTGTTGGTAAGAATTATAATACATGTCACAGTACATTAAAAACAAGATTTGTCAGGTTTCACAGTTGTATTTTCATGTCTCTGTAGCTATAAATAAAGTGACTAGTGTTATTTGAGAAGTATTTTCCACTTAGATATGTGCTCCACCTACTGAACTATAAATTGCCAGAGGTCTAAACATGCCCAGATATGTGATTTTGCTTGAAGTTCCCTTTTTTGTAAATCAGTGCTCAGAACTGTACTTGGTATTTCATAATTCAGGTACTTCATGGGAAATAACTTTGGGATCCTGTCCAGAGACTTCTTTCCTTGTTTAATTTTGGTTTTGCTTTCATGCAGTTTTTCTATTTCTGGTCTCACTAGCATTTGAGTATTAGTCTTTTGTACTGCTTGAGTTTAGAACAAAATTGAAACTTACCTGAAAATAAGTTGCAGATCCTCCAGCTCTGTTGAGCATTTACATTTTGTCTTTTAAATAAATGCCAGGGCTTTGCTTTTTGGAAAATTTTGGCCTTTTGATCTTTTTGCAATTCGTCAAGAGAACAGCTGCTGTTAAGAGTAGCAAGATTCTTCCTACTGCTCCAGATACACAGCAGCTTCTAAAAATTGTACTCAGTCCACATACTGAGTTTGTGAAGATTTTTAAAGTCCTAAATACCTCTCATTCTCTGCTACTTCGTTGCAGACTTTGCCCTCATGGTTTAACTCCTGAGCTGTGCATCCTCTCCAGCCTCTTAAAGGGGGCTGATGTTGATGGGTGAAATCTAAATCTGTAGTCTTGAGACTCCTGTCTAATTCTGCCTCCCGTAGAGGCCTGTTGAGTTCTGCTTTTATAACTTTGATCTATGACACATACATTCTTTCTATTAAAAAAGTACTTCAGATAGATTCTACTGTATGCTAGGTATCAGGGGAATATATACACACAAATATGTAAGATATTACAAGGAAAGATTTATGACAAAACAGGAATTTGAATTTGTCAGAGTTATTGGTCCATTTATTTTTAAAATGACCTTGGGATTTGTAACTTTATTTGTAACATTTCTAAAGGATCCTGTAACTAAAGGATCCTGTGTCCCTTGGGGTTTGTTGCAGGTTTCAGAGGACTGGGTGTCAGTGCTCTTGGATATCTTTATTCTTGTATCTGGTTTTATGGTACGTTTGTGCTTTTCCTTGGGCTTGCATCAGAGGATGTCATCAAGCCCAGGGCCTCTGAAATGCAAAGCTTCCTCAGAGGCTGTACAGCAGGATGGGAACCCTGCTGGAGCTGGGAACCTGGGACTGGGGAACTTGGTCCCTCTGTCCCTTGAGGGGGACAGACCAAGCTCAGGTCATGCAATTTTGCATCTTCTGTAGCTAGTAGGGGCTGATGTGGGGGACTTTAAATTACAGCTGATGTCTGGTTTCTTAAACCCCTCTCAAATCTTCCTCTCACAGAGATTTGCCTTTCAGGGAAGAGTCAGGAGCCAGGCGTAGTTGCAGCAGCAGCCAAGGCCAGGACCCCGTGCGAGCCCCAGAGCTGGCATTGCCTGCAGACAGGAGTTAAGCCAAGGGATTCCCAACTGAATCATCGGCATTGAGGCTGGAGGGGACAGGAGGCTGGGGCTGGGAGCCTGAACAGCCAGGAGCAACGCTGGGAGTGGCTCCTGGGGCTCTGTGCATTGGAGTCAGTGCAGTTGCACTCTCACTCTGAATGGGCCCGGCGTGGGGACCCCGGGGCAGGAGCTGCAGGGTTCCCTGCTGGGCGGAGCTGGAGGGGAGGAAGGGGGAGGAGAGATTCCAAGGGCAGAGAGGGTTCAGCCTGTGCTGGTGGAGGCCAGGTAGGAGCAGGGAGGGCAGGCAGGACTCGGGGCAGCAGGGGCACAGGGTTTCTGGGCAGTGTTCTTTGCCAAGCACCTCCGAAGAGGTTCTTAGTTCAGTTTGTGCACAGTTGCCACACTGTTTGTTCTTTCCCTACCCCTTCTAGTTTTCTTCCCCTCTCTGAAATATTGATAGACTTATTTTTGTGGTGCTGTTTGTATGCAGACACTTCTTACATTTTTTTTTGATTATTCGAGTTCTCCTTTTTTTGTTTTGTTTCATTTCACATTTTCCTCCCACCAGAAGGGAAAGATGTGGTTTGACCAAACAAATTTTTCTCCAGTTGGCTTAAAGTGTGTAGCGAATGACTTAAACTGTAAGAGAATGTTTAATTCTTCCCATCATCTTCATTTGAGAAGAAAAATCCCTTTTAAAAACCAGCAACAACCATTTTTAAAGGAATAAGTAGAGGAGAGCACAAAGATCTGAACTGCAGCATGCAAAAAGTTTCAAGTGACTTCCATTTTCACTGCAGTCTGTTCTTGCTGCACAGTTTTGGATGTGTGCTGCTGACATGTCTGTGTCTCCACGCCCTCGCACTCCAGCCTTTTAAACAGTCCTTTTAAAAAAGTGGAAGGAAAAATTATTATAAATACCAGCAGTTACTAAACGTTTTTACAAATGTGTGGGTGGGATAAGTATGCTGCTTGAAAAAGAAAATGTTTATGGAAATAGTCTGTTTGGATATTTATGTATTTTTATCATTCTGTTTTCAAAAACTTAAAGCACTTTGTATTTTTAAAAAGTGAAGTTGCCAGCTACTGGCTATAGGTTATTTGAAGTTGTACTGTGTTTTAACAATGAATAAAGAGTTTTGAGTGAGATGGAGGAAAAAATTACTATCAGAGTTAAAAAGTGAAAAAAAACCCTTTATTATGCTGAGTTAGTCTGTGCCATATGTTGAAAAATTGTAAGAAAATCTCACAACCAGTTTGTAGGAGTTTTTTTTTTACTCAGAATATGTGAAAACTGTTTTTCTTGTTGACATGATCATGAATAGATTTAAGACTTTTTTTTGAGGTTTGGGGATGGGGCGTTGCATTCCTTTGAGAGCTTTCATTTCATTTCAGTCTGAAGGCTCACTGTTGTGCAGAAAACCTCAGAGCCTTGAGCTGCTCATGCTGGAATAATACTGAGCATATGATAATAGGACATTGTTGCAAGAGCTTTTTTCAAATTGAAGAAGCCTGTTTGTGTACTGTAGAAATTAGGTCTGAATGTCCTAATATTACCTTTTCTTCTTTCCATAGTCCTTGCAACAATAGCTTTTGCTTTCCTTCTGCTCCCGATGTGCCAGTACTTAACACGGCCTTGCTCACCTCAAAACAAGTAAGGACTTGAGCAATCCTTTGCTCCTCTTCTTGTGTGTTGTATTTCTTTCTTTTAATGAGACTTATTTAATAAGCATTAACCTCAGGGCTGATGTTTGTACATGTTTTTGTGCCAGGATCATGTTTCCACTTTGAAAGCAGGAAGAGCAGTTTCTGCAACTCACTCATGCTTGCCAGCCCGGGAAATGCAATACCATTACAGGGCACTGGATTTCCCAACAGTGATTTTTAATGAGTTTGGCTTGTTTTGGCTGAGATTTTAGAGTTTGGGATTTGGCATTGGATTTTAATGTTTGTTAACACTGGACTCTGGATTTTAATGCTGCCTTTTTCAGAGGCTGTAGTTAAATCAGTGGAAATTACAGTTGTTAATGTCACGTTTTGAAACTAATTTTATTTTTTAACCTTGTGATTGGAGTTCATGTTGCTAAAAGCACTGTCTTAGGTGGTGCTAGGAATGGTGGCAATTTCAAGGGAGGTGCCAAGATGTAGAGGGCTTTTTCCATCTCTGCAGTTCATGCTTTACACACAGTATTTGAGTTTGAGGAAAGCTTTTATTTTGTTGCTGTTTTGGTACTTATTTGTGGCAAAGGAACTTCCCTTCGGTTGTTCTTGGCATCTTTCTTCAGCAGTTGAGCCTTGTTCCAACAGTGTCCATTTTCTGTTCTTTAAATGGAAACATAAAGTCTTCCAGCTGATGTTTGTGTGTTGTTCTAGGATTTCCTTTGGCTGCTGTGGGCGTTTCACTGCTGCTGAGTTGCTCTCGTTTTCTCTGTCTGTGATGCTTGTCCTTATCTGGGTCCTAACTGGCCACTGGCTCCTAATGGATGGTGAGTACGTGAATTAAGGGGTTTTACTACTGGTTTGTGCCTGTTCTGACACATCATTTGCCTGGTGATGATGGGTGAAATTTGCTAATATTAATGGCTTGGCTGCTGAGCTGTGTGGCAGACTCCCTGAAGAGCCACTGCCAGGAACATGCCAGGGGATTGCTTGGAACACCTGTTTTTCTGGTTTGTAAAAGCTTCCAGGGAAGTGCCAGAACACTCATGAAAGATATTCTGCAACTGTGTGGTGTAGGGTGAATGGCCAGATTGAGTTAAAGATGTGTGGAGACAGTGGTTGTTTATGATTCATGGCTTGATCCTAAACATCTGGTTAATTTTTGCTGTGCATCTTGTTGTTTATTGGTTCTGATGCTCAGATAATTTGTTGTGAGTGGCTCACAGTAGCTCGTTGTCTTTGATCTCTGCGATGCTTGCCTTGGGTGGTGAGATGGGTGAAACTGGCAATCAGCCAGCTGGCTTGAGGGTGTGATTTACTGAGGTTTTTTTCATGGTGGTTGACCTGAATTCACAGCTTACTGTTCCAAAAAGGAGCCGTCGTCCTTCCCTGCTGCCTTCCAAATCTCTTGTGCTAGCTCTGGCACTCACTTAATCACATGGTAAGCTGTTCCAGCTCACTAGAATGGCAGCATACTTGGGTTTTCCAGCCTATTTTTCTGCTGCTGCAGTGAGATGAATTGGATTATTGTGCAGTCAGGTCTGTGCTAAATTTGGCAGAAGGTAGGTGGCATCATGATGAGATCTGAGGGGACGGAGTGGATATAACAGCAAAGGCATGAAGGGGTAGCCAGGAGCAGGACCTCTGCTTCTCAGCAGTGTCAGGCAGCTAAAGTAGCTTAGGACGTGGTATCATGGCCCCTGAGGTCCTGATTTCCTTGAGGAAAGATTGCTGCAACAACATTACCTGCCCTTGAAATGATTTGTTACAACAGAAAACATTAATGCCATCAGCTCCCAGCTCCTCCTAAATGAGGTAGCAGCAGCAGCAGCAAGTCCTTAGTACTGAAACATCTCATGGCACCTTCATTCTTTCTTTTGTATGGGCTCTGTGCTTCATTCACAGTTTGAAGTGCTTTAAAAGTTCCACCTGTTGTATGAAAGGGAAATACCTTTTAAAATACCAGATACTAAACGAAAAAATGCAGACAAAGTCTGTTTTGTGATAAGCAGAGCAGTCCACCATGAAATCAAGGGTGACACTTGATCTGCAGTAGCTGCAAAGCTAAAAGGAATGTCAAGTGTGGATTTTGGCAGAATATGAAGAGTTGTCTACACTGAGGTATCAGCAGAAGCATTTAGTTAAAAATAGTTATTTTTGTGAGTGCTTCAGTCTGACATGGTGGACTCTGCAGTAATTCATCTACAGAGCTCTGAGCTGCTGGTGCAGAGTGGTGTCCGGCTTTTATTTCTCTTGGAGGTTTCTTATGATTTACTGAATTGTGTTGCTGCTGTCTCACTTTGAATTATTTTATGTAGTTTATTAAGGGAGCTTGAATTAAACAGGTGATCCTCCTGCCATTTGTTCAAATCCAATTAAATCAGTGTTTGCCAGTGACACTAAATAGGGAATATCTTTTATTGGCCTTTGTCAGGGAAACAGACTGGAGCTTTAATCCTCGTACTGTGCTGCTGCATGTGGGATCCCATCATCTCTGCCTTCTCTGCGACTGAGTCCTGGTGACGCCAGAGACTCCGGTGCAGAGAGCAGCGGGGGCAGAGCTCCGCTCACCCGTGCGTCCAGGTGGAGCTCTCCTGTCCTTAGGGCAGCGCTGGCCGCTGCTGGCTGGTGCCAGCCCGGGAGGATCCCGTTCGGCCGGTGGCAGGGGATGAAGCAGGCGTTGTGAATGTGCTGCCCATCGGCCGGGCGGGGCTGCTGGGGGAGCGGGGCGCGTGTTCCTTCTGAGCAGCAGCACATGGAGAGTCCTGAGTGTTCGGTCGCGGCTGTGCAGTTGATTTTCTCGGTGTGAAAGAGTTTTACTGCTCGAGAGCTGAGGAAAAGACGGGAAACACTTTGTGGTAATTGCCAGTCCTTACGAAATCGAGGTGTGGCGGTTCCTGCTGGGACAGCCTTCAGTGCCCAGATCCTCCCCTGCCCCCACCGGCACAGCCCTTGGCTGAAGTGTTTCTAAAGACAGGGACGCGTTCCAGGGCAGAGTGAGCCACTGCTGGCTCCGGGGGGTTGTTCTGGCATGTGATGTTGCATATTTATAGGTATTGAAATGCTTATTTCTCAGAGCAGATTGCTTGATGACAGAATCACCAAGGATGGTCACTGTTCCCTGGTAAAGCCTGGTTAAAATAAGAGCTTTCCTAAACAGTGGACAGAGCTGGAGATGTACATCAGAAATGCTATAGATGTATGGAATATCTGTAGCTACACAGTGAGCTGCATGGTCACAGATACCCCGGGAGCTGCTGCAGCAGCTGGGCCTGTGTTCTTGTTCCCTCCTTTTAAAATACCCTGTGATTAGATCAGAGCTTCACCTGGTGGCCTGTGGGGGAAGTCAAAGCCTCCCCACCTTTCACAGTGCTTTGTAAACCATACCCCACACCTCCAGCATCTTGGAGCTTTCACCTGCTCTGGATGCAGGAGAGCTGGGAAGCTGCCAGAGATTCTAATCACATATGCAATAATATTCTTAATCCTCAGAAGATCCCTGTTCCATAAGGAGTGTGTTTGCAGGGACTCTGGAGTTAATTTGTTCTGTTAATTGATAGTTAACTCCTCCAGTCCTTTCTTATTCAGCCTTGCTCACCCATTGCACAGCACTTCCAAACCAGAGCTGCTGGTTGTGTGGCTGCTCTGCCTCTCTTTCTGTCTTTCTCTCATCTTCGTCTATTTTTTTAATGATTTGGAGTACATTTCAGTGAAAATCTGCCTTACATTGTTTGTCAACATGATGCATGAGCTTGGATAGGGAAGCTGGCTTCCATTTAGAGAAGTCCATTGACTGCACTTTGGCCCATATTACTTGTACTTGCTCTTGGGCATTTCTGCTTCTCTTGTTCTTTAAATTTACCAGTGTTTCTTAAAGCATTTGCAAAACTGTGTAATTATTAGCGTGTGTATTTTGCTTCAGCTGAAGGATTTTTTCCAGCTTCTTTTCTATCCAAAAGGCTTAGTTTGATGCCTTATGCATGTGTGTGTTCATTTCAGTGAGAGAGAAATGGAGTGTGTGAACAATAGATAAAACTCATACTGGTTACAATATTTCCATTTCTCTTTATAACCTGGAAATCCTCTCCTAAATATAGGCTTGTCTGAGTTATTTTTAACATTGGCTTTAGAGAAACCTCTTTGATTTAAAACAGTCTGTTCCCTTGTATTTGCTCTTCTTCTGAGGAAGTCTGTAGCTGAGGCCTGTACTGAATTACTGAATGCAGTTCTTTCTCCTGCTGCTTTGCTGTGTCAAATTCTTTAAGCCCCAGTCATTTGCTCACATTCTGTAGCTAGTTACAGTTGTGCAGCATGACTGAGGGGACATTTTTATGTCAGTAATGCCACTGCTTTGTTCAAACTGGCTGCTGTGACTCTTGGGGTTGTGCTAAAGTTTCAGTTCTTGGGAGATAAGGTGGGCTTGGCAGAGCTGCTGGGACGCAGCCCCTGGGCACTGCAGGCAGCCATGCTGGCCTGGGCCTTGCATGTTTATCCCTTGAATGTGTAGGGATGTGTTTCCCTAGTGAGTGGATGGAAGATCTCCCCAGCTTTCAGGTGAGGTGGCTTCACAGCCCCATAATTACAGCCTGAGAATCCAGAGGTTAATTTGTCCATTTTGGCAGTTGTCACACTGGTGGGCGTGTGCGTGATGAATTGGTTCCCCTGCTGTTCCAATTGGCAAAAATGGGATTGTAATTTCTTACTAATTCTGTGTCATGTTAGACAAAGACATTTTGTTGACAAATGTCTGCATGATTGACTGTAATCTGATCCCAACAGGGCTCCATTATTCCTTGCAAACAGACTGATAATCATAGATGAAAGCTGATTTGCTTTATAAGTTTTTTAAAATTTGTTTTATTGTAAGTATTTCTTTGGGGATTTACTTGTAACCAGTAGAAATACATTCAGTTGCCAGTTGAGTATCCTTGGTAGCTGAGGCTGGGCTCAAAGAAGCAGGCAATGACACAAATGTGAAGACTGGGTTTTTGTTTAAAATCTTACCTTTCTACCCTGACAAAATTCCCCTTGGTACAGAGTGAAACTCTGAGCTGTGTCATGTTGTTCAGCTCATTGATCTGGCTGAAAACTCACCCTTTGGAGGGATTAGGAAAAAACTTACCCATATTTTTTCCCCTAAACTTTCATACACACTTTGGTTATTGGGAAATCCCTGGATATCTAAATGATGACGTTTCATGGTATTCAGGCAGTCTTGCACAGTCTTGCCCAAGCAGAAGTTTGGTTTGAGTGGGTTTTTGTCAGACCAAGTTCTAACAAGTCACGTAACTGAGCCCTTTCTGAATTAAGAGTCAAATATCTTATTTATTTTATGCATTTGTTAGCAAAAATAATAGAGGAAAAGCAGAGGTTTGTGTTTGGGGCACAGAGAATTCAAGGTTGTTTTGGTGCTTCTGTTTTAAAGTGGGTAGTTAGGGTTGTACAGAGGAGATGGAGTCTCCAGGACATAGGACATGGAAACATTTCTTTGTGGTGGGGGGTGGAAGTTGAGTGGAATGGGTGGCTGTGCCTGCAGAGGGATCTCTGCTTCCATGGGAACGTGTTTGCAGTTGGCTACTGAGTGTATTTTGACTTTGCTTAACCCTGGTAAGAAGAATGTCACTGTCTGGAAATGGTAGGCAGTCATCTCGTGCATGCAGAGCTGCACAGGTGCAAACAGAGGCTTCTTTGGGGTTCTGGGGGGGAGATACTGGCTTGGGATTGGTGTTTTTCTGTTTGTTTTGCTATTTTTAATGAACTAATGATGTCTTGCATTTTGTAGCTCTGGCTATGGGCCTGTGTGTTGCAATGATAGCCTTTGTTCGGCTGCCGAGCCTGAAGGTTTCCTGCTTGCTGCTCTCTGGGTTACTAATTTATGATGTCTTTTGGGTAAGTGTTTGGTTTGGTTTTGCTAAAACTGTTTTTATGCTTTGGATTTGTAATCGGCCTTGGGCAAATTTTAAATGAATTCTACTGGTATGAAGGTGATGAAATCTAACAAAGCCAGAAGATCAGCTCCACCATTCCATTCTGAGATGCTGAATTCTGCAATAGGATACAGATTTCCTTGCTAATTACTTGAAAAAAACCAGAAATAAGATTAGAATGTTCTGACTTTTGTATATTATTAAAAAAAGAGAATTTGGATCTCAAATTTTGAATGCTGGCTGAAGATGAGAACAAGCATTTCCCATACACACAGAGCCATGCCCACCCTGGCACAGGGCACACGTGCCAGCTTCTGATTAGCAGTGAAATCTGCAGAACAGGAATGCAGATGGACTCACAGCCAGACAGGCTGGCATAAAATCTTAGTGCACTTCTACAAGAAGCCTGACAGAATGTATTTTGTAATAGCAAGAGGGGTTTGTTTTACCTTTGCATAACACCAAGCACTGATCCAGGGCAGCACCCACTGACAGCTCTGGCAGCCAGGCAGATTTCCAGTGGGATGGGCTATAGCATAAAAGCCTGTTGGAGACAAGGGCTGCCACAATCCTTTCATGAGTGAGCACCATGCTCACCTCTTCTCTGTTCTGCAGCTTTCTTCTATTTTCAGGGCGCTGTTATCTGCATTTGTCATCCTACACTATCTGCTTTGCCAAAGGATCTCAAGATATTAATCAATATCTTGATATCAGAAAGTATATTCCAGTTATTCTTGAGTATTAATAGTGTAAAAAGCTCTACCTGAATCTTTGAAATATGATTTGCCTTTTATCATCACATATACAATGCATGTATATGGAAAATTTAGAATATATCCTTTCTTTCCTTGAATAAGCAAAGCAAAAATACATGTAGCTTGAGTTGCTGTGTAATTGCAGTTTGTAATTTCTGATTTCCTTGCTCTGTAGGTCTTTTTTTCTGCCTACATCTTTAACAGCAATGTTATGGTGAAAGTGGCCACACAACCAGCTGATAATCCCCTGGACGTGTTATCCCGGAAACTTCACCTGGGACCAAACGTGGGCAGAGATGTTCCCCGTCTGTCGCTGCCTGGCAAACTTGTATTCCCGAGGTAAGAGCTTCTTTTGCTGTAGTACATGAGAAACATTCTCCTTCCATATGCTGAGTACTACTAATTCTGTTGGAAAATACCATCTTAGATCCCTGTTTAGTCATTCCCTCTTCATGCTAAAGAGGAATTCAATGAGCAGTGAGGACTGGACACTTCACTCATTCATAGAGAAAAGACTCTGACTGGGTAAAAGGTGCCCTGTTCAGAGCAGGGTACACTTTTTGACATTTGTATGAGTTCTGCAGCCTGATGATTGCTATCTGACCTTACACTTAAAAGCAAAAGATCTGAGGTTTATTTTAACATCATAATAGTCTGGATTACTGCATAACTGCAGATGGCTGGGAAGGGGTTGGAAACTGATCTAAGCAAGGGTGTCTCACCAGGCAAGTGCAGTGCTGGAGGGAGATTATTCCACCTGTCCCTGCTCCAGCAGTTCCCCGATGGCTCAGATCTGTAGCAGCCACGCCCAGGGCCTGGTGGGGCAGTGAGCTCAGTGCAGCAGCGGTCGGGCAGTGGGTTTTGTTGGCATATTGCTCTGTTCTTGTTTCTTTAGATGTAGGGATGCTGAAATTACAGAGATTAGAAGTTGAGTGTCTGCAACGATAAAACCAAAACTGTTCACTTTGTCAACTTTGTGATAACTTAATTTGCCTTCATTTTCATGCAAAATATCTTGGATTTAAGATAATGAATGATTTTAGTTCTTAATATTTCTCATGATTGGCTCTTTTCTGGGAATCTGGCAAGACTGTAGTTTTCTGTTTCATCTGAATGTCCAAAATGGGTGTGCTGCCTTGTTTTAGATCTGTGTGCGTGAGGATGAAGGGGCACAGGCTACCAGTGGTAATCAGTCAGATAAAAAGGGCCAGCTGGTTCCTCACATCAGCGTTGAGGGAGAGCACTGAAATACTGAGTCAATGGATTTGTTTCGAGTGAGTTAAGGGCAAAAGCAGCTTAAACACTACTGGGAGAAGGAATCTGCTTTGGAGCAGTGCTCACATGGGTTTGTGTAAAGCTGAGGTGGTGGAGAAATCACTGAGGAAAACCTCATTAGCCAGCACTGCGTTCTGCTATGTGCAAGTTTGCCAGTAGGAAGAGGGGCTGTGCCAAAGGAAGCTCAAAACCACAGTGGAGGAGTCCAGAGCTTGTCACCTTGTGTTTTGGCCATGAATCCCAATTCCAGTTGCTCTTCAGTTCCACAGGCAGCCACTTCTCCATGCTGGGGATTGGAGATATTGTGATGCCAGGGCTTCTGCTCTGCTTCGTCCTGCGTTACGATAACTACAAAAAACAAGCCAACAGTGATTCCTGCGGTGCCCCAGGACCAGGGAACATCTCTGGGCGTATGCAGAAGGTCTCTTACTTTCACTGCACACTTATTGGCTATTTTGTAGGTGAGTAATTAGTTCAATATGAAGAGCTGCCTAAGTGAGCAGATGTGGGATTATTGTAGTAGGTTTAAAAGATGATGAAAGCAAGCGTAAAGAGGCTTTGAGAGGATGCTTGGTTATGTTCTTTTTAATCCTTCTCTCTTTGCGTTTATTGACATGGTCTAGGAAGAAATGCCCTTCTGTAGTCTTCAAGGTGATTTTTTTGTAGTCACTGTATTTTATTTAGAGGGTGAAAGAGATTATCAATATGTTTCTGACAGCACTTGCACTTTGCTTCACTGGCATAGAAAGTGTCATAGAGTGATGGGGAAAATATGGAAGTTTCCAGATGAATTATACTGTGCATAGCACATAGCAGATCTAAGCAATTCACATAGGCAATTCCTGCATTTTTGTATTCTGACCCTGTGACATGGTAGTACATGCAGAAAATCATCAATAGTTACAACTGGAATGCTGTTTATAATTTGCTGTGGCCAGCCCTTTCCCGCCTAGTATAAAATAGGCTTTTCCCTCCAGTCAGGGCATGCGTGTGCATATCCTGACCTCCCATGGCCCTTCTGAGGCTGAAAAGGAAAGACAATTTCCTACCAATTGACTTCCCTCCCCCACACCTCGATTTTCCCCCTACATTCCCTTCTGGCAAGTGTCCAGGAAAGTCATTCCTGATGTGTACAGCCCTTCCTCTGATCCGTGACTGCTCAGGCCAGGGGCCACAGACCAACAGTCTCAAGAGCAGCGCTTGAGTGTGATGCAATCAGCTTCCACCCTTCACCTTTTGTTGTATTTTGTCTGAATTATTCTTGGCTTAGTCTGAGATTCAAAACTGGACCAAGTGGCTCAACACAGCCTAATACTAAAATAGAGTAATTTTTCACTGTTTTGTTTGTTTCAACTGCATTCAGGGAAAGCAAAACACAGAGAAGTCACTTTTCCTCACCTCTCAGAATGGAGGTGAAGGAAGCCTCAGTGGATGAAATGCTGAGAACATCCACCTGCAACCTGAAGATATTTATAGTGACTTTTTTCTCTTACAGGTTTATTAACTGCAACAGTAGCTTCTCGTATTCACCGGGCAGCCCAGCCTGCCCTGCTCTATTTGGTACCATTCACTTTATTGCCACTTCTCACCATGGCCTATTTAAAGGTAAGAGGGGAGCACACGTGGGCAGCAGAGAGCTCTGGGCCAGCTGGCAGCAGGGTCAGCACTGGGCAGCAGCTCTCAGGGGGATGATGTGTGTCCCTGGCAGTCCTGGCCCAGAACACAGGGACCACTGCTGCCAGGTCAGTCTTCATGTCAGAGGATTGAGCAACTGAGGGTTGAGTTCCTGAAATAGAAGTTCATTAATACACATAAAGTACCAGTAATTCTAAACTAAATAAATTCTGAAATCCTAAAATCTGTTTTAATTGAATAAGTGAATTTGTCCTTGTCCAGTTGGTCATGAAATAGCACATGCATGAAGTTTGAAAAGTGGTTGGAGAGGCAGAACCGTGCTTGCTTTTTCCCAGTCATCTGTTCTGAACAGAAATTTTTAAATGTACCTTTCCTATTCCATGGGTGTTGTTGAAGCACACATCTAGCACTCTGCAGAGCAGAACATAAGAAAGGGCAGGATTTTCAACCTGAACAATTATTTTGTTCCCATCAGAAACCTATTTTGGGTATATCTGCTCAAAAAGACATTCTGGCCTGACAGGGAAAGGATTTATTATTACTGTCTTTATTGTAATTTGCAAAACAGGTGAAGAATAGATTTGCTCTTCTAAGATATGTTTACAATTCAGTGTGCATTTTAAAATGTGAATTCTAAGCAGAGTTGAGTTTCTGAGGGCATGGTTCTTGTGCTGTTTCCCTGCCTAGGGCGATCTACGTCGCATGTGGTCTGAGCCTTTCCACTCCAAGTCCAGCAGCTCCCGTTTCCTGGAAGTATGATGGAACGGACAGGAAGTGACCTGAACTTCTGCCTTGGTCCTTTTCACTTTAACTTGTGGCTTTGTTGTCTCCTCAAGCTGGACTGGCTGGTACTTGGGAAGGTACCAGTGACGGGACATGTATGAAAGGACTTTGTATTAAAGGAGGGAAAGAAACAAAAGCTAAAATCCCAGAGCTCCGTGTGACTCCGTATCTCCCTGCAGATGTGGAATTGGGGACCCTTTGTGCAACTGCAGCCACTTTCCTCTTTTCCTCACTCGGATGGATTAGTACCAGACTATTACCTTTGTGAGAGAGGAAGAGACAGACTTGAAACTAAAAACGGCTTGAAGTCGTTCAAAAACTTGTGAACACTAAATGCAAAAACGGTTAAGCAAACTGAGGCTTCTTCAGAGAACCCCTCATGGACATTGGGACCAGTTTCCTGCGGGACTTCGGTTTTGAAAAGAACTGAGACAGAAGGTCTTCTGTCACAATATTGGTTTTTTTTGATTTATTAAATATTTCCTGTGGTGTGAGGTTACTTATTAAATCCACAGACATTGAGTGACTTCTTGCAGTATACATATAAAAATTTGTTGTAACAAGTTACATTTCCACCCAGATGTCATATTGCAGTGAAAAAGGGCACGATTTTTATACATATATATATACACACAGCTCCCTTGCAGGTTTTTAGTAGTTCCTTCTTGACCAGTGCATGTATTATAGCAGCAATTGTCTTTGTGCTTTCTGATCATAGTAATGTATCACTTGTAAATACATTTTTTTCTATTTTCTATTTTTTTGTATTTTTTGCATTTTGTTTCATTAGTGTGCTGTATTTTTCCATGCCCCTGCCCCTCAAAGAAAAAAAAAAGAAAAAACTGTCCTTTGCTGTTGTGACTGGTTGGAGTTTTTGTGTTGACTGCTTTGTACATGTAACCTGTTAAAATGTGGATTTTATTCTTTCTTTTTTAAAACCAGCAGTTCCAGTTGTTATTTTATTGACTGAAAGGCTTCCCTGAGGTAACTAAACTTTTTTCCTTTCAAGCACTGTGCCAAGCAGGGTTTGGGGAGCTCTTCTGAGAGCTCAGAGCTGGGATAGATGCTGGGAACTGTTGAATGGGAAAAGAAGGAATGCTGGAGACTGCCTCTGACTGAGCAGTGAGGTGACTTTGGGACCAGTTTCATTCCAGGTAAGGAGGGGTTGGTCAAACACCTGAAGCTCTCAGTCAAGTGGTACAAGAAGAGCATATTGGACATGGCAGGAGATTTTGTCCAGCCATATGTGTGCACTGTCATTAATGTCATTAATTAATCCCTCTGTTCTCAGGCAGGTCTGGCATGCGTGGCAGAGGCGCTGATGCCTCTGAGCTGGCTGGGATGCACCTCCAAGACAGCTGGAACTTCCCAGGAAAAACAGTAAGACACAGCTGAGCCCTCGGGGGGAAGCTGAGATTTAGCAAATGTGGGTGGGTATGGCAGGGGGGAAGTTGTGACTTTCTCTATCTCTCTCTCTCTCTCACACACACACACATACCCCGAGTTCTTTTCTTTCCCTTGGCCAAAAGCATTCCCTCTACCATGTGCCTGCAGTGCTCATTTCTCAGATAACTGTCATTTGTTAATGAATTAAGAGTTCTTCATTGAGAATCTGCTTTTCTGTTCGTGCCAGGTGTTAGATTCCAGACTTGCTTGGGACAGTAGAAAGGCATCCGTTTGGAGCTGTACCTCAAACATAAGGTGAATAAAATACTGAGGAGAGTATTCAAATAAAAAAGACTTTTTTGGTGGCTTATGTTTTTCTGAGAGGTTCCAAGCAGTGGAATAACAACTTCAGATCCACTTTGCTGCTGCTTTATCTGCCCAGCCTTTGCACCTACATGACAGTTGTGCACAGCTCAAGTGCCGTCAGCTTCACAGCAGTTCCCTCCTTTGGAATTATTTTTTTTTAAATTCCTCTAGAATTAAAATACAAGATCTTTCTCTGTTTTGCAGCAGCATTTTTAGGCCATGCCTGCAACACCTCCTTATGAACAATTTCTACACTTAGAGAAACATTCTGGAAACAGTTCTAGAAGTGCTAATTGATAAACACCTAATGAGAAAAATTTAGCTTTCCAGAAAAAGCCTGGCCTTCCTTGTTAAGCTGTCTTGCCTCCCTGCACTCTGTGCCCTTCTTTTGCACCAGGAGTCCCAAGGGAACCGTTACTGAACCCTCTGTCTCTGNAAACTTGTGAACACTAAATGCAAAAACGGTTAAGCAAACTGAGGCTTCTTCAGAGAACCCCTCATGGACATTGGGACCAGTTTCCTGCGGGACTTCGGTTTTGAAAAGAACTGAGACAGAAGGTCTTCTGTCACAATATTGGTTTTTTTTGATTTATTAAATATTTCCTGTGGTGTGAGGTTACTTATTAAATCCACAGACATTGAGAGACTTCTTGCAGTATACATATAAAAATTTGTTGTAACAAGTTACATTTCCACCCAGATGTCATATTGCAGTGAAAAAGGGCACGATTTTTATACATATATATATACACACATATAGATATATATATGAATAAATAAAAAGGAAAACCTGCTAAGATCATGCTGTGTAGCAGACAGGGGCTTGCTGTAATTTTTAGCATGTAGCGCAGTTACTCTGGCTTTATGTATATGGATCTACAATGAGCTGCTGTTTTCCCCCCTCCTACAACTGAACCTGCAGTTTAAAACCAAGTGTAGTATTTGTACTGGTTGTACCATGGACTTTAGGGGATATTTGATTTGATTTGATCAATGTAGCAAACTAGGGAAGAAAAAAGTTCAAACCCAGCCCTATGTGTGAGGGGGGAGGAGGTGGGGGTGTCTTTTTTCTTTTTTTTCTCCTTTTTTTTTGATTTTTTTTTTACAAACAGCTCCCTTGCAGGTTTTTAGTAGTTCCTTCTTGACCAGTGCATGTATTATAGCAGCAATTGTCTTTGTGCTTTCTGATCATAGTAATGTATCACTTGTAAATACATTTTTTTCTATTTTCTATTTTTTTGTATTTTTTGCATTTTGTTTCATTAGTGTGCTGTATTTTTCCATGCCCCTGCCCCTCAAAGAAAAAAAAAAGAAAAAACTGTCCTTTGCTGTTGTGACTGGTTGGAGTTTTTGTGTTGACTGCTTTGTACATGTAACCTGTTAAAATGTGGATTTTATTCTTTCTTTTTTAAAACCAGCAGTTCCAGTTGTTATTTTATTGACTGAAAGGCTTCCCTGAGGTAACTAAACTTTTTTCCTTTCAAGCACTGTGCCAAGCAGGGTTTGGGGAGCTCTTCTGAGAGCTCAGAGCTGGGATAGATGCTGGGAACTGTTGAATGGGAAAAGAAGGAATGCTGGAGACTGCCTCTGACTGAGCAGTGAGGTGACTTTGGGACCAGTTTCATTCCAGGTAAGGAGGGGTTGGTCAAACACCTGAAGCTCTCAGTCAAGTGGTACAAGAAGAGCATATTGGACATGGCAGGAGATTTTGTCCAGCCATATGTGTGCACTGTCATTAATGTCATTAATTAATCCCTCTGTTCTCAGGCAGGTCTGGCATGCGTGGCAGAGGCGCTGATGCCTCTGAGCTGGCTGGGATGCACCTCCAAGACAGCTGGAACTTCCCAGGAAAAACAGTAAGACACAGCTGAGCCCTCGGGGGGAAGCTGAGATTTAGCAAATGTGGGTGGGTATGGCAGGGGGAAAGTTGTGACTTTCTCTATCTCTCTCTCTCTCTCACACACACACACAAACCCCGAGTTCTTTTCTTTCCCTTGGCCAAAAGCATTCCCTCTACCATGTGCCTGCAGTGCTCATTTCTCAGATAACTGTCATTTGTTAATGAATTAAGAGTTCTTCATTGAGAATCTGCTTTTCTGTTCGTGCCAGGTGTTAGATTCCAGACTTGCTTGGGACAGTAGAAAGGCATCCGTTTGGAGCTGTACCTCAAACATAAGGTGAATAAAATACTGAGGAGAGTATTCAAATAAAAAAGACTTTTTTGGTGGCTTATGTTTTTCTGAGAGGTTCCAAGCAGTGGAATAACAACTTCAGATCCACTTTGCTGCTGCTTTATCTGCCCAGCCTTTGCACCTACATGACAGTTGTGCACAGCTCAAGTGCCGTCAGCTTCACAGCAGTTCCCTCCTTTGGAATTATTTTTTTTTAAATTCCTCTAGAATTAAAATACAAGATCTTTCTCTGTTTTGCAGCAGCATTTTTAGGCCATGCCTGCAACACCTCCTTATGAACAATTTCTACACTTAGAGAAACATTCTGGAAACAGTTCTAGAAGTGCTAATTGATAAACACCTAATGAGAAAAATTTAGCTTTCCAGAAAAAGCCTGGCCTTCCTTGTTAAGCTGTCTTGCCTCCCTGCACTCTGTGCCCTTCTTTTGCACCAGGAGTCCCAAGGGAACCGTTACTGAACCCTCTGTCTCTGCCCCTCAGGTTGTGCTGGGTCCCCGCCCAGGTGAGCACACACTGCATTGAGAGGGGCTTGCTGCCCCTTCAGCCAGCAGGAAAAGGATTTTGGTGCTTGGCAGAGGTTCACTGAAGTTTAACTGTCCTAAGGAAAAGTGCTCTCCCAGAGCTTTGACTTAAAAGCTGCAAAGCCTTGTCCCACAGCTCTCCCACCTCAAACCTTACCTGGATCCTACCTGGCTGCTCAGGTGGACCTTTGGTCCTTGTCTTTCCAGTTTGACGTGTGTCCTCTGCTTGAGGATCAAACTGTACAGGCTGCTTTGGGTCCTCTGGACTTAGGGAGACTGTGTAGGACCTGGGTTCCTGTCCCCATTGGGTCTGGTACAGTTGCTGGTGCCTTCTTTGTTGAACTCCTTAATGAACTAGACACAAAGTCCTGGAGTGAGATTGCCCAACCACCTGCCCCTTCTGGACAGTTGTCAAATGTAACTGTTTCAATAATTGACTAACAAGCCTTCTTGCAAGAGGCAGTGCTGGCAAAAAAGTGATAGACAAGGGTGTGCTTATAGCACAGTTGTCAGGACACAGACCAGAACTGTAGTGTACAAATCTGCTGCCAGGTCTGGTTCTCTTCTGCATCTTTGAGAACAGTCAGCTTGGAAATGGTACTGTTTGTATGCTGACATTTCCCTAAGGTCACACTTCACTTTGCAAACGTGATGAGTTCCAAAATTTGAATTTGAAATTAGTTTTTTAGGTAAGTAGTAATAAATTTCATTTTTCATTCAAGTTACAGCACTGTCACATTTTCCCATCACCATTCCGTGTCTTCATTCTCTTACGGGCACTTTGCTTTTTTACTTCAGGATGTCTTTCAGATTTAGTATCTTCCATCTCTTCCAAATTCCCAACATAACCTGAATGTGTGGCTGTTGCCAGGTCGGTGTTGATAGTGAGGGGTCTCAACATAGGCAAAACAAAGATCTAATTTAAAATCAGAATAAATTTGTCCTTTTTTCAGAACAGCTCATCTCCCCTTTAGTCTGTCGGGAACTCACAGGAAGAGTCTGAACAATGTGAGTTAAAAACTATCAGGTCTAAGGTGGGGCAGGAAGTAACTCCTAGTTACTGTAACTGTGTTTTCTAAGAAAGGATTCCAGTTCAGGCTCCACCTGCTTCATGCTTCATAACCAGTTTCATGTACTCCTAGAGCATTGTGGGGCAAAAACCACAATGTCCTTAAGCAGTGCAGCTTTCGTTCTTGAAAAACGACTTATCTCCTTCCCTATTTGTTTCTAATTTATGTATAACCTGATTTTCACATCTCTGTGCCCCAACTTCACAATGTTTGTGAGTTGACAGGAAGCTGTGGCTTCACCTGTGAACAGACCCTTTTCTCCAAGGAGAGCCTGGCCCTGCTCACACTGGAATTTGTGCTGTCTGAGGGTGGCTTGGTAAGAGCTTCTGATTTAATGCTGCAAAACTCGTTTGTGTTTTGCCCTTTCAGCAGTTCCTCTGCTGCAGCCCTGAGGAGCAGACTCACACTCATCACACAACGTTCTCTCAGCCAACAGCAGCGAGGAGTAAGCTTGAAGTATCTTGCTCTGAGAAAAACCACTGCTTTGCTCTGGGCCTTTGTGTGTAACTGTGCTCTTTTACCCCCAAAGCTCTGCTGGGGCCAGTGCAGTGTCACAGGGCACTGAGCTCTCTCTCTGAACCTGTGGCAGAAGGGAAAAACTTTCAGAAAGCTTTTGTTTGAAAGGCTTTGCACTTTTTTTTTTTTTGATACCTCAAGGCTGTAGGTTCTCCAGGTGTTCTCTGTCAGCTGAGGTGGTCACGGCCACCATGATCGGGTACATTCTGCTCTGGAGAGAAGCTGCAGCCAATTAGGGCTCGTAAGGAGGGAGGCTGAGGGTGAAGAGGGGCAGTCAGCAAGCACTGATAGCACAGCAGATCTAAGAGAAACACCTGCATGAGAGGGGAAATGTGCTGGCAGAAGTGTGACTGACTCTGCTGGCTCACTGGGGGTTCAGCTGGAGTGCAGCATAACAGGAACTCTGCACTGCTGAAGTCCTCATGTCCCTGCAGCTCCTGTTCTACCTGAGTGGCTGCAAGAAGTTAGTGTAAAATAGTATCCCACATCTTCATGTACCATCACAGAAGTGAGCCTGCAGCAACTGAAGTGGTGACACGGGGCTGAAATCAAGCTTCATCCAGAGAAGCCCTCCATATTTGCGATCATTGGAATGGTTTTCCAGTAGGAATGCTCCTGTTGAATGCACTGCCTGGCAATTTCTGTCAATCCTTAGCGTGGGAGAGCAACGAGGAGAAACTCAGCACTTGAGGCCCTTGCCCCAACACGCTGTTGCCCTCCAGTGCCCTGCACAGGGATGACTGACATCACTGAGAACTGGTCTCACTAGTGCATGCAGGCCCTGCTGGTTTCTGCTCCTGTGTCTTGTGACTGGAAGAAATTATTCTAAATTAATTCACATCAGCATTAAAAAAAATGAGGGAGTGGTAGTCCTTTAAAATCAGGTTTTATTTGTCTCCTCTCTCGTGTAACAGAATCCTGCTCTTCTTGTCTGCACACAAGTCTAAATAAATGGCACCACAGGAAAATAACCATTTACCTCTAGTGTACTTGTCTGGACAAGGAGGCGGACTGGACCATACAGGCGCTAGTCTTAATCCTCTCCCTCTTCTCCTGAGTTTAGAGCTTTTCCTTTGACTGTTGATGCTTCTGAAAGTTAATGTCTTACACCAATGATCACTGATTGAGGATGTGCTACTGCTAAAGCTTC
Source organism: Drymodes brunneopygia (assembly GCA_013400955.1). Classification (NCBI taxonomy): domain Eukaryota; kingdom Metazoa; phylum Chordata; class Aves; order Passeriformes; family Petroicidae; genus Drymodes; species Drymodes brunneopygia. The sequence goes on from VZTZ01031129.1 coordinate 212,598, forward strand.
CTGGTGAGGTTTGTGTGTCATCTCTTCATTTCCTTTTTGCCCAAAACATGTAGAGAGTCAAAGCTGCTACTGCCCTGTCAGGCACTTCCTTTCCTGCTGCTATTGTAGAAGCAGATTTGGGAGCAGGAGGCGTTTTTTTTGGTGGGGTTTTCTTTTTTACAATAGTCCTAGGCACTGCAGCTTTGCTGTCCTTTGCTTCTACTCCTACATCCCAGAGCAGCTGAGTGAGCAGGTGCTGGGCTGTGCTGGCCCAGTTCAAGGGATTCCTTCTGATCTGTGTTTTTAGATCTACACAGACAACAACCATAGTCTGTGCTCAGAGCCCTCTGTGTGTGGGTTGTCCCTGCATGTCCTCCTGTCTGGTTCCTCTCCTGCTGAAGTGAGAAGTGCCCTGCTGCAGGGATTGCCCAGTCAGTGTCCCATGAGGAGCTCACACACAGCTGCATCCCACACCTGAACTCCACTGAAGTCTGATCTGCAGAGGCACATGACCAGCATCCTGGAGCAGGGCACAGGGGTCATGGCTCTCAGCACCTCTAACTCTGGCACTGGTAATCCAGTGCTATGTAGTGACAAATTTAGGAAAACAGGCAGTGGCTGGCAAGTGCTGTCATTTTGCCACTACCAAGCCATTCCAACAGTCCTGTTAAGGAAAAGCCCCAGGCTGCCCTATGAGCACAGGGTGCCTCGTCCCTCCTGCACTCACAGCCATCACTTACAAACCCCAGTCCAGTGCCTCTGTGCATTATACTTTGTCCAAAGAAGAATCAGCACATTTTAACTAGAGGGTCAGTTACTCATTGGTGAGGAAAACCTCCATCATTAGCCTGACTGAAGGCGGTCAAACTCCACCACTGTTGAGCACCATTACGAGGCACTTGGGGCAGTATGCTGCTCCAGGCAGCTTCCTCAGCCTCGGTAGGCCTTCAGCAGCTGGCCTGCGATCACCAGTCTCTGGATCTCACTGGTCCCCTCGTAGATCTCGGTGATGCGAGCGTCGCGGTAGTGCCGTTCCGCTGGCATCTCTGTCACGTAGCCCATCCCACCCAGGATCTGGATTGCCTGAAACAAAGGCAGCAGCTTAGAAAAGAAGTGGGGTCAAGAAATTTGTTTTCTGCAGAATGCACACGTGCACACACACAGCCACTTTAAGAGGAATTGAGCCCACTGCAAGTGTAATAGGGAGGGTGGGACACATGGGGATGACTGCAGCTCATTTGCAGTCATAGGAATACACAGGATTGAGCTGGGTAGGTGTGAAATGGATATTCCAGATGGGCAATTAATTGCTTCAGAGGTATCTGTTAGTGATCCATATTCAGCTAAGATGCTTTTATTAAAGACAGGGGACACTAAACTGAGGAACAGAGGATCTGATCCAGGGGCAGTGATGATGACTGGTGGCCCCATGCTGTCTCCCACATAGCTGCTCCTTAAAACTGGACTGCCCTGGACAGCAGCAGGCACAAGCCACTTTAACAATACAGCTGCCACAGTCCAGTATAAACCCCTGCCATCCTCCTACTTCCCCCACAACCTGTGAAGATGGTTGTTCTAATCGGCTTCAGCCACAGGGCTGGTTACTTGCTTGCTTGATGTGTTTCAAATATAAATAGTAAATTCCATCCCACCTTCCCAAAGCACTTGTGAGACATCCAAAGTCCCCTCCCGTATGATGTATGTCAGAGTTGTCAATTGACAGTTACCTGATGAGCGATGGACGTTGCAGCTTCTGATGCAGCCAGTTTGGCCATCGCCGCTTCCTTTGGGGAAGGAAAACATCACTGAGGGTGCAGCGGTCACAAAAAAGAACCCCTCACCTGCACGAGGAGCTTGAATACTAACAGAGCAGCTGTGCAAAGAGACAGGCCTGATGATGGTACCAGCTAAGAGCAGCCACCCCTCTCCTTCTGGCTACAACCAGTGCTGAACTCAGCAGCCTGCCCAAGGGTGGGCAGCAGGCCCAGGACTTGCTGGTGGTTCCACCCCAGCAGCGCTGGCTGGGCAGGTGCTGAGCAGAGCGATGCTCTGTGGAGTGGGGTTCCCTGGCCTTGAGCCCATGTCCTGTGCTATGGCTGCTGGACAAAAGCAGGGCTGGAAATACCTTAGTGAAGGGCTTTCCATTGTCCTTCAGCATAGCAGCTCTCCAGGTCAGCAGGCGCGCACCCTCCAAGGCCACAGCCATGTCTGCCAGCTTGAACTGCAACAACAAACACTGCCTTTGGTCCCAGGGCCTCTGCCTGCACAAGGGGACACCTGAATTCCCTGGGGCCATCTAAGGAAAACTGTCCCAACAATTAGCTGGGACAGATCTCTGTCCCAACAATTAGTTTTAACAGCATTTGAAAACAGAATTATCACCGTGTTTATCCCAGACAGTACAAAGTGCACTGTGTGTCTGACACCATGCCTGGGAGCACATATGGACTTTCCACCAGCCCCAGCACGATGTGGAACTGCCCTCCCTGTGCCCAGCTCATACCTGCACTGCCTGGAGCTTTGTGATGGGTGACCCAAAGGCCATTCTCTTCTCAGCATAATCCACAGCACAGTCCAGAGCTGCCTGTGCTATTCCAAGTGCCTGTGAGGCAATACCAATCCTTCCTCCATCCAGAGTTTGCTGAGAAAGACATGAAATATATGCAAGTCAAGTCATACTTGATCAAGAATAGTACACACTGATGTTGCTGGGAAGCTGCTGTAGCCTTAAAATCCTCTGGTCAGAGACCTCCTTGATTCAGAATGTTCTCAGTTATGCAGGAATAGAGAGTTATAACTGGCACTTCAGAGACAATACAGGAGTTCAACAATAGAAGCAGAAAGGAGAGGGATTGCCTATTAGGTGGGAGAAAAGAGGAGGGTGCAAAAGAAGGGAAAAAATAAGGGAAACAGCACAAGGATCTGCTCTGGAAGGGGCTGGAAAGAACTCTTCAGGCAGACCCAACTCTGCAGCTGATTTTACTTTGTAAAGCTGGTCAGTTTTCCTTTTATGCCCTCATTGTTAGGACACACATGTGAAAGCATTTTTCAAACTGATTAGTGAACCTAGTCGATTACCTGACTTAGCTCTAACACCTGCTCTGCCTTACTGTGCACAGGAAGAAATTGCAGGACAGGGAGAAAAGGCTTCATCTTCTCAACCATCAGTTGAAGGTCTTGAAAAGAACCTGTCAGTCACCAACCACTTTTAGTTCTGGACATTATGGAATGCGCTCTGCTCCAGGGAGCTCAGCCCAAAATGTCAGACCAACAAAGGGTGTTTTGCCCCTCCAGAGAGAGCAATGACCACTCTAAAAGGACAGTGCTTCACTGCAAGAAACAAAGCTGTTCCCAGCTGCCTTGCTCGGAAGTCACATGCATACCATAACTCAGCTGTCATTCACCCTGTGACACTCTCCAGAAGTTGTCCTGGGCCTCCAGGACAACGTTCCTCTGCCACAGTATTCACATGGGGAAATGCCATGTTTTCCCTTTATCTGTGGGTACAAACTGGAGGAACAGAGGATTGGGAAAGGAGAAAAATGAAAATATACTGCCCCTGTTGACACAGCACCTCAGTGGCACCAGGACTCCTCCAGCTGAGAACTGCCACAATGGAAGTGCTGTCAAAGATCTGTGTAAATTAAACATTCATCAAGCTCTGGGAAGGATTTCTCCCATGTTAGGAAGAAGGGTCAACAGCTTAACATGACACAGAACAGCTTATGCAAGCAGTCCTCACTGAAGTGACTGCCCCTGGAAATGGTTTACAGAACACTAAGCTTGGGAGCTCCATCTGCACACACCCACAGCTGTACCCCATCCCTCTCTTACCATGGCAATTTTGAAGCCCATTCCTGGCTGCCCCAGGAGGTTGGCCTTGGGTATCCGGCAGTCCTCAAATATCAGGTTGGCAGTGGAAGAGGCTCGGATTCCCAGTTTGTCTTCTTTCTTCCCCAGTGACAGCCCAGGTGTTGGCATGGGAACCAGAAATGCACTAATGCCCTGCAACAAGACCCAAACTCTTAGGAATGGTGTCTTCTTACCTTCCCACTTCCTTGGCTGTCAACAGGCTTCCTCCATTTTACATAAAAGCCATATGTCCAGGTAACCAGGAGAAGGGAGGGGAAAGCTGAGACAGAACAAAGCCAGCATACATCAGCCCCATCTCTGCTCAATGCCTGCATGGCTCTAAAAACAGTCCCAGCCATTGCAAAGTGCAAATTGCAAAGTTGTGACTCCTTCACTCCCACCCCTTTCTCCTGACTGGTACAAACTATCACACCTTATGCTTCAGAGATTTATCTGTAGTAGCAAACACCACAGTGGCCGAGGCGTCCCAGGCGTTGGTGATCCAGGCTTTGGTGCCGTTCAGAACCCACTCGTCCCCATCCAGGCGCGCCACGGTGGAGGCTGCACCTGCATCGCTGCCATTTCCTGCACAAAGCAGCAGCAAACAAACCTCAGGTGATCAGTGACACACTGGGAGCAAACCCACCGCCCACCTCCACCCCATCAGCTCACAGCACCTCCTGAATGGCAGTCAGGAGTCACCACTGTCCCTCCCACAGGATGGGGAAAGGCCCATGTGTGCAAGATGTGCCCAGAGCTCTGCTCACACAGGGAAGGAGTATTTTCAGCAGGGACCATAGGATGGCAGTTCATTCCTTGGGTACTGAGACTTCACTCACACAGAACTGCTGTAAACCACCCTTCTACAAACTGTTCCAATTTCAAAGCTCTAAAGTCCATCCTAAACCTGACCAAGGAAAGAAGCTACACCACATGTTTTGCAACAGGGATGGTAACAGTCACATCACCTGGTTCACTGAGGGCAAAACATCCAATTTTCTCTCCACTGGTGAAGGGAGCAATCCACTTGTGCTTCTGCTCTTCAGAGCCAAACTTGAGTATTGGCCCTAAATACAGGGACTTTAAGAATTTAGTGCTGTTAGTGCCTCTTGAAGGTACAACCAATCCAGTAACTCCCTAATGTGCTCTCCAAGGCCCCAGAACCCCCCACAGGAACAGATCCCTTTCTCCCCAACACCCCTCTCCCATGCCAGCCTCACACTCACGTTATTGACGCTGACGATGACGCCTGTGGATGCACAGCCCCTGCTGATCTCCTCCACGGCGATGGAATAGGCCAGGTAGTCCAGGCCTGCTCCTTTGTACTTCTCTGGCACGTCCATGGCCAGCAGCCCTAAGCCACCCATCTTCTTCACCTGCACACGGGGAATGGAGAGGTCACGTCCCCTGCAGAACCAGCATGCCACCAAATACACACAGACAGGTGGAGGGCAAGGCAAGTCATGAGAGGGCTACACCCAGAGGAAAAGATGCACACAGCTCCTGGTAAAATGGGAATCTGAACAAACTGCTAAGTGTCCCCAGATCCCAGTGACTTCAGCAGGAGCTGTACACAGTCACAGTTGTTAAGGCTTTTGTTTGTTTAAAGAGCTCTCTTCAGTACTGGGAAGGGGGGAGCCTTCTAAAGGTGAAATAGGGAGACAGAACTCCACCAGCATTTCCTCAGCCTCCCACCAAAGCTCTCCCCTTACACGTCTCCTGTCAGTAGAAACAGGAAATCTAGCTGACAAAAATCATCAGAACTTTACCTTTGAGTCTGCTGAGCTTCAGCCTAGGACTGCACAAGGGAAGAATTTTACAGAATGAATGACTGCAGAAAACAGTGTGCAAGGTGATTTTTTTCATTCTCAATAGTGCCAGATCTTGCTTCCCAGAGAATTTTTTTATTAGTTACATTACAATCAATCTATCCCAAGTTTCCCAGCTAGACCCCTTGCTTTGCAACCATAAGTCTCTGCTTGTTTTTAGAGGAACCAGGGAGAACTTTTAGATAAATAATTTCTCTCCTATATGGGCACCTAAAACACCAATCCTCCACATTAAATCCAGAGGATGAACAAGACAGCCACTCATTCTGTGTATGTTGCTTCATCTTAGTATACGCTTGTTTACATTTTGAATTTTCCCCTACACATTCAAGTCAAAAGACTCAGAATCAAATGTAAAATTTTCAGATGAAGACAGTAAGGAGTAAAGTTATTTTCTTCCTTAGGTTAAGTGTGATTTTCCTGGCTACTGTCCTTATACCTTACTAGAAAGATGAATGTGACAAAACTCTCATGTCTCCAACAGTGTTTGCTTTGAGTCTCCTGACTAATATAACAGGATCTGTTTTGCTGGAGCTTTGTATTTCATTGCTTAACACGCACACTGGAGTGTCTTTCCACAAGAGAAATCACAGGTTTGGTTGGAATTTCAATTTGTTCACAGCCACAGAGGATGACCAGCATGTACCTCCTGATCACTTTTTTCCACCATCTGAAATGGATTCATGTCATCTATACTTCCTCACCATAAACCATTATGTGCAGTCTGTAAAAGTATTTAATTAATTTTATAAATCAATTTTATAATTTGTATTACAGATCACAGCTAAGCTGGTAAGAGAATTAAAAATTCAGTGGTTCTAAAGCCAGATATAGAAAAACACAAAGAAAGGTGAAGAGCTTGAAATGCCCTGTGGGAATTATAACGTCCACATTCAGAGCACCGAGTTGGTCTAAACTTCAATTTTCTGCTAAACCGGAGCTGGATGTACATTTTGCTTCATCCCAAGTGGTCGTAGCCCAGAGCAGCAGGAAGGGGATCTCTGGCTGTGCCATCCCAACCCTCGCACTCACCTGCTCGGCCGGGAAGCGGTGCTCCTTGTCCAGCTGCGCTGCAAGCGGCATCAGCTCCTTCTCCGCGAAGTCCCGGACCGTCTGCCGCAGCATCTGGTGTGTCTCGGGCAGCTCCGCGCTCTGGTACACCGTGTGCAGCCGGCGGCACCACAGGGCCAGTGCTGGAAGCGGGGAGGGCACTCAGCGCCGCCGCTGCCCTTCGCACCGGACCAGGGGTGGGCGCCGGCCCGTGAGGGGCTCTGAGGGTCCCCGCATCCCCGGACACCTTCCCGCGGCCCGGCTGAAGGGCGGCGCCACTCCCGCGCCTGACGGGACTCGCCTCACGCAGGCCCTGAAGGGCACCGGGACGCCACCTCCGGCGCAGGCCGCGGCCCCTTCCCGCCCCTCCCGCGNCGGCACCGGGACACCCCGAAAGGAAAGGAAGGTCCTTTATTCCTACTGCTGGTGACAAAATCACGGGGCACAAACACAGCGGCACCGGGACACCCCGAAAGGAAAGGAAGGTCCTTTATTCCTACTGCTGGTGACAAAATCACGGGGCACAAACACAGTGGCACCGGGACACCCTGACCACTGCCACGGCCACGGGAGGAGGGTCCGGAGGGAACAGCACAGAGGAGTCCACGTGTCAGCAGCCCCAAGGCCACACTGTGAGAGATATAAATACTGTCCTGTAATAGCACTAGGATCCAGGCAGAGAGGGCGATTGCTGGTGTTCGTTTTCCTGCTGCTGCAGAGGAAGAGGTGCTGACTCCACCAGGCTGCCATCACCCAGGCCTGTCCTCGGCAAGGACATGAGAGGGCAGTGTTTCAGCCCGAGGGTCACACCCGACAGTAAGCCAGACTCTGGGGTAGCACAAAGTAGCTCAATGTCACAGACAGCAGGGCAGGAGACTGGGAAACAGCTGAGACAACATGATGAAATGCAGAGCTGAGAAGTAGGGTTGCTACATTTGGACCGTACTGCTTTACCACTACCTTCCTCTTTCATTTCTGACTCTCAAACACTTGTTTTATTCTTCCTCAACCCTCAGATAATGGAATAAACATCCCCAAGCATCAGAGAACAGGCTGCTGCTTCTCTGCAACAAGAGACATTGAAAATCCTCAGATAAACACACAAAGGAAGACATTTCCTACCAAAAACAGAGGACAAGGACAGAAGTACCCAGCCCATACAACAAGAGATGACCTTCCTTCACAAGGCGCAGTATGTATTCCACACTTAAGTTATGAAAATAGCTCTCCAGGAAGATTGCTGGCATGAATCCAAAGCCCTTACCTCAAAAATGGGAAAAAGAGGTCGTGGTACTAAGAGGACAAATACTGGAAAAACATACTATGAGTTTGTGGGTTTGGTCCCTTTCTTTTTAAAGTTTTGAGCAGAACTCAAAAGTATGGTCCCAACTCTTTCCAACTCAGCACACAACCTGAGAGAAGTAGTCTTTGATACCTTTTCCCTTGCTCAAACTCCAGCTGCCACTGGAAGCATCTCCTCTGCCGGCAGTACCTGGCTAGGACTGACCATCCACCTCCAAGGATGTGATCCCAGTGGAATTTCTTACAAGCTCATTGGCATAAGTAGCTTTGACCCATCATTAAAACACCAGAGCACACACTCCAGAAGGAAACTGGTTTGCTAAACCACGTTTACCAAAGACATTATCCCTGCCACAAAGAAAAGAGGCTTCATAGAAAGTACCTAAGAGAAAAGGAATCCTAGGGAAGCTACTAAAGTAGGGACAGGAGTTTGGAAATCCCTGACTTTCTGGATTACAATCAACTTTTTCAGTGCCGGGTTGCCCTCTTGTAGGGACTTCCTTTTTCCTGCAGCATGCTTTTCAGGCAAAGACCTTCTGATTTGGCAAAGCAAACAAACTCAGCTAAAACCGCAGGGTGCTCCTGCTGCCTGCGAGTCTCCTGGTTCCCCTCCAGCCCTCCCTTTTATTGCTGAACAGCTGACACATTCCCCAGTGTGAAAACAACCGCTTCAGTGCCGTTTCCTCGTCTCTGTTGACGGCCCAGGACGGGAATTCCCTTTTCCTGCCGGGACCGAGCACGGGCAGCGCGCTCCCGCCGCCTGCAGCCGCCAGATGGCGCGGGGAGCGCGCCCTGGGCACGGCCCGTCCGCCTCGGAGGAACCGGCACCGGGACAAGAGAAACAGACGGGAACCGTCACACTCGTAAGAAAAGAGAGAGGTTGCTTCATGTACAAACTGTGATAAAAGTAACGTTTAAAGGCACCTGGGTTTGCACTACATACAAAATTCAGCTCAATGTGCTAAAATCTGCCGGGAACTAACTAGTAGGCTCTTCAGATACTATTTCTAAACATTTCAGGATGAAAAGCACACTTCCAGGCAGTTCTGCCTCGTGGTGAGTAACTCAGAGCAAAGCAAATGCTTCCCACCTCACAGGCACAGCACGAGGGCTGCTGGAGGTGGTTACTGCAAGAGGCATCTCCAGCTCCACTTCAGCAGCAGCTTTAACTAATCCTGAAGATCCTACACAAGATTGCATTAGTGCCTGTGGAGATGCTGGAGGGGATCCATGGTGGCAGATTTGTTCTTCATCTTTCCATCAGGCAGACCTTGCCCCTCCACATTCCCATGACATTTGTTGTGGTTGCTCATGATTAATGTTCCACCCAGAACAGGTCATTTGTTGTGGTTAATCATAATTAAATATCTTCCTAAGAGCTGGAGATTCTTTCATGGCTGCTACTCCACACACTCTCACTGCTTACTCTGACACCAGCTGATGCTCCATGCCAAAGTTACTTTCACTAATCTGGAAGTAAAGGCAGTGGTTTCCTATTGCTGTCTATGCAATAGGCTCTGGGCCCTGATGCCCACCCCACTCAATCCTGCTAAAACACAAACTATGCTGAATCCCTCTTAACACAACAAGTAACCACTGAGAAGTTAGATTTTAACTGTCTCAAGAACAAATGGAACTAGTATTAGGAAAGGTCTCTAGTCTAGACACAACCTAACTCCCCTAACAAGAGACACAGCTGACCAGCCCAGCATGGGGACAGGAAAAGTATCAGTCTCAAGAGCCAGCAAAACTGGCAAAAAAGGGTTTTGATAGCTGAGATTTTGCACAGTTGGGAGCTGGGCCCCAGCATAGCTACTGGCAAAACACAGGTCCTCCTCTTCCCACTGCCTGATGCTATCTCCCACTGCCAGATCCCAAACACAGCTGTGATATCAACCTCAGCAGCATGACTTCCTAAACCATAAATAAGCAGCTGAGTGGGCAGAGCAGTGATGGGAACAATGAAAAAGAGAACCATGTACATTCTCACTTTACAAGGATCCTGCTCCATAACACTGAGTGAACTGACCTGGGAAGCTTTTAGCTACTCCACTGCAACAAAGCAAACGAGCTGGTGCTGCTCACAGCAATTCTAACAGACCAGTCCAGTACAGACTGAAGCCTAGGAAGCTCTGCTTCCTACTCATTTTTCAAGTGATTTCCCACATTCTCCCTTTTTCCTCTAAGCCCCACTAGAGTGACACCTCCACCCCAGCCAGGCTTACAATGTGCTGTCCACCTAAAAAGCAATACATTCTGTAGCAAGAGCCAAAATTCCTACACAAAGGGAAGAAGGAGGAATGGTAAATACAGTGAGATTAACTTCAGCTCTGAGGTTGGCCCCTGAGCTCCAAAATTCAACAGTTTGCTCACAAAAGCTCAAACAGAAATGCTATCACAGGGATAGCCCCCTTTTTCCCCCATCTCATATCTCTAGTGAAATATCTGGCAAAACAGAGATTAAATGTTCTTCGGGGCAACTCAGGCCCCCAGAGGCAGATGGAATATTCCTGCACTGCTTAGAAAATGAATTAGTCTCTTTCCCCCTGGAGAATATTGGGATGTACCCTAAAAAGCAATGTCAGCCATGCCACAAAACCACTGCCACTGAAGAGATGATCTATCCAACTGAACAAAAGATCTGCTCTTCAAGCATCACTGGCTACTTGAAAGAGTTAAGATTTTCCTGCTACGAAACAGCTTAACACAAACAATCTGACCTGTTGAAAAGGGATATTCACCCAAGAGGTGAAACATCAGAAGCACTAAAGGTGCAACCTAACTATAAAGACTAAGAGCAAGAGTGCCTCTGATCACTGACCTAACCAAGGTTATCAGAAGATAGCCAGGAACAGAGAAGGAGAGGCCGAGTGTCAGATAGAGAGGTGTTGCAGGGAGATTTCCTTTTGGGAGCCATCGTCTTTGCTTCATGTTCTCAGCCTCATGCATGGAGAAAAAGTTTGGCAAGAAGCCTTGTTGCACAAGGCAGCAACTCCAGTCCATTCCTGCACATCTGGAATGGTTAAGGACATCACAGCATCCAGCAGAGTGATTACTGTCCTCCATTGTAAGCATAGTCGGCCTTGTTGTGCATAATCAGCTTGTTGTCCACAAAGTAAAAGCTGTCCGAGCGCGTCTCGTACGGGTTTTCCACCATCAGACGGACTGTGAAAGAGAAAGCTCCATTACCTTCCACAGCCAGCCACAGTCACATAAAAAGGACTCTGCCCCTCCACTGCATTTACCAGGCTGATGCTCTGTCCTACCCAAGAAGAGAAGCAAACTGCTCTGCTGAACACACTTCAAAGGCTGCAGCCTGCCCTCTCCTTTCTTCCCATTCACAGGACAAGTGCTGTCAAAAGCAAACAGAGGTGGAACCAAGTAACCTCACTCAAAATAACCTTAGAAACTACCAGAGCCAAGCAGCCATCACGTACATCTGTAAGCAGAAGGAGCTCGTTTGTGGCACTCCCCACACGTACAAAGGCAGGATGGAAACCCCAAACCTTCCCCACAGCCAGGCAGCCCCAGAAGGGCCCCTGTGCTCCTGTCTTTATCCACCGCTGAGGTCAAACATACCCTGCACAATCTGTATTTGCAGAGATCTTAGCAGGCTTAAAAACAGACCTCAGGGAAGAGCCAGTTCTGTTCCAAAGCAGGAGGCTCTAGCCCTAACAAGCAAGCGCAGAAAACAGATGGGTGGCTACAAAAAGAACCCTTTCTTCAGGGTTTTGTTTTCTTCTGGGCTACACTATGAGGCATCAGGCATGTCAGCCTGTGACTCTGATCAGTTCTTGCAGCCTGTGCCTTAGCACAGGTTGTCTTAGGCTTTAATTTTTAAAAGAGGAGACTTTGCAGCACAAATCTCTAATTCAGACAAGATTACACATTGCTAAACTGGAAACCTGTATCTGTTCCTGTCCCTTCAATCCCAGCCATAACTTCTTTCACAAGCAGAGGGAGAGAATGAGCAGATGCACACACAAACACACCACCACGCAGTGTGGCAAATGAGGTACTTACTAAGGTCTTCTGAGAGCTGAGGGAATTCATAAATGTGTTCACATGTGTTCCTGCTACTGGGGATGCAGAAGCCAAAATCAAAATCAAAGTTCTTCAGTAAGCGATCTCGGAAGTAATGTCTCTCAATCATTCGGAAGTTTGACACTGGCTTTTCTCCCACCGTGAATTCCACTCTGCATGGAAGAATCAGGAAAAGAACCAGCTATTGGGAAGAACAGAGCCTTGGGCATGAGGCTACACAAGAGTCCTTTACAGAGAGTTTGATATTTGTAGTCTAAGATAGGCTCGCTAGCGTCTTCAACTCAGTTTTGTTATAAATTGTCAAGTAACACTTTGTGAACATGCAATTCTCCCTTCTTTCCATGAACTCATACTCACGTTGCACCAACAGTCCGGAGGCGGAGAAACGCTGGGGTGAACTGGTACCGAACAAAGCGACCCGCACTCGCGTCCAGTTCAGTGCTGTCATCTTCATCCTCCTCCTCGTGCTCTACAAAACACACCAGCCTGGAGTTACTCTGCTCGCAGTGTACACGGGAGGTGATGCTGCCTAGTGGGTGTATCAGGACAAGCTGCCTACTGCTTAGGTACTGAATGTAAACACATTTAATAATTGGTCTGAGATTTATACTGGCACTGAGTAGAAGAGAAAAGATTAGCCATGACTGTTGGCCCAGCCTTGGTGGCTCCAGAACTGGAACCACCCCTCAATCAATCTCACAGGATATCCCCCCTCACAACTGCCAATGCATATGAACTAATCGCTATTATAACCAGCCCAAAAAAGGAAGATTGCCAGTTGATAGTTCTCTCCCATCCAACAATAATCACATTTTTATCACAGGTTTCTCAGCAGACATAAACTCAGTCCTATGTTTAAAGGAGAGGAATCTAGTCATAAGGACATATATCAAAGGACCTTTCTACTGGGTTTGCATGGGTCCTGCATTGCAACCTCTCAGCTCTCTGAGTCTCTCTATCCTCCTTGTAATGTCTGCATGCTGTACCTGAAGCAGACGGCTTTGCAATTTCAAACAGTACTGTTCCAGTTTCAAGGTCCCGGATCTTAAATCTGGTGAAGTCAATATTGTAAATGTTGTCCTCAGGTTTGCATAAATAATCTACAAGAGAGAGGAAAAATACAGTAACATTTCAAAACACCTCTGACCACTTACCAAATGAATTTCCTTTTTTGTTAGCCCCAACCCGATAAGTTATGCACTGCTCGTTGTTTTGCAGAAGCTTCATGAAAGCGGGACAAAATTCAGGGTGTAAGAAACAAAGGCATGGTAGGTGCCAGGTAGCAGAGCAAGAAAGGGATGCGATCGGGACAGAAAAGCAGAGATCAGCAGCCCAGAGGAAAAAAAAACAAAACAAAAAGCTTTAAACTAATCAAAACCCACAAACAACACGAAAGTCCCAAACTTTCTGAAGTTGTACGGGAGCCGCCGGCGGGCGTACCCCGAGCCGCCGCGTCCCCNCGGGGGCCGTTGCCTGGCAACGCCGCGCCCGAAGCTCAGCAGGGCCCGCCGCGGTCGCGCCCGGATGGGTGACCCGAGAGCCCCGCACCGGCACTGCCACTCCCGCCGGGGCCGCAGCGGGACGGGCCGGCTGGGAAAGCTGGCTTACCTGAGGGAAAACAGCACAAGGAACGGACGAAACCAGCCCCTCTCCTACTGCCCCCGGCCGCCTGCCAGCCCGCGCCCTGCTCCCGGCGCACCGCCCGGGGAGCCGGCGGTCACCCCCCGCTGGCCACCGGCGCTCCCGGTACCGAAGGCACGGGGCGAACGCGCAGGGCAGGAGGTGACACAGAGCGCAGACATCCCCGAGAGCCCTGCTCTGTTCAGGGGACGGTGGCAAGCACTTTTCGGGGCGCTGCAGCGTCAGCAAAAGGATGCCATGGAGGGCACACCCCGCTCCTGCCCGGGGACACCCCAGCTGCTGTCCCTGGGGAGTGGGACAGCCCCAGGACCGTGTGCCCCTGGGTCAGTCAGCTTCATGACCACACACCGGAGCTGGCAGTGGCAGACATCGGACGAGTCTCCCCAGTCTGGTGGGAGGAACTGGGGAGGTCCCACTTGGAGGGACTCACAGGAGCATCACATGGAGGAAAGAATGTGTTTCTTCCCGAAGAGGGGCAGCCCACCAGCCCGCAGTAGGCACGCAAGAGCTGCTAAGAGTCACCTCCAGCCCTCTGGGGAACTGGGGCAAGAACAAACACCTGCATCCTCTTTTCGGACTCCAGCCAACACTTGAACATGCTCACGATGACCGGAAGCAGATTTTGAGCGGTGGTTTGTGACGCTTGCTGTGGCTTGGAAGCAGCACACTCCTGCTCCTGCCAGCCAAATGTTATTTTAAAAAAAACCTGCCCACACCACTGCTCCTAAATCCTCCTCGCTGCACGGGCTTGGTGCCTCCATCCTGTGCCCCAAGGAAGGACAGACGCAGGCCTTCTGGCAAAGCACCTTCTCTTCACGGGGCCAGGGTCCCTTGTCCCCAAGAGCAGGCACCTAGAGCAGAAAGCTGCTGCTTTCTTCTGTTCCAGCCCCATCCGCCTCTGACACGGATTCAAGCTGAAAGGGGGGCAGTTTGCAAAGCCCCAGAAGGCAGATTACATCTCTCTGGTGCTCTGGCTCTGAGCAGGAAGCAATGAGCACATCAGCACTTTTAAGAGGATGTTGTACCATTCAATTTGCACTCAATCGCTCAAAACAACGGGCAAGAGATCACCAGGGCAGCAGCAGCAGCAGGATGTCACCCTGCAGTCAGCCAGGCTCAGCCTGCCTCGTGCAGGTATAAACCAGAGGGGGCTCCTCTGCCCCAGCCACCAGAAAAGAGGGACCATCTCATCCATGTGACAATATAATTTTGTTTATTTTCCTTTAGCACACTGCTGGTTAAACTGCCAGACAGTAGATTTCAGAACATTCCCTCAACCAAACATCTTGGGGAAATTAAAAAATAAAACTGCTACTGTGTACCAAAAATAAAATAACCCACCCCTATGCCCATCTCCCCCAAACTTGTCCCTGCAAAGCCGATGCAATCAGAAATAGATATCTGTGCTTTTCACCTAGGGCCCAAGCTTGCTGCCAAACAAACTGAAAAAATGTCACTGCAAGTTGTTGTAACACAAAGCAATGGAGAGTAAAATAAAAAATCCTCCTCAAAAACCCTTTGTACTGGTGACATGTACAGATGGAGATTTCTCCCCACACTGTTTCAGCCTTTACAGACAACTTAGACTTGCAGTTTTAAGTAGTTTGTGATGTGTCCTTAATGCCAGTGGCACAGGCCACTTGCACACATCCACAGCCAGGCACTGTGGAGCAGTGGGACCATGTGCCAATGCTGGCTGCTGCTACCCCAAAACGGGACCCAAACACCATCAGCACTTCTCAGTCCTGGCTGCTGCCTCCTGGCATGGAGCACAGACCCTGCCCCTGCTCTCACAAGCTCCAGGGCTGCTTCACCAACCAAGCTGTTTCTCAAGTGGGAAAGCCTCGAATGCACAAAGCCCCCGAAGAAATCACAAAAAATTCAAGCTCCCACTTGCCCGTCAGTTTCCAGCCACTGCTTCACTCCAGAACTCCAGCTCAGGAGCTGCCACAGAGTGACAGAACAGCCATGGTAGCACAGGAGAGCACATCCCTATTAAGTGTGACTGGGAACAACTCCAGGGCAAAGATCCTGCAGTTCCTGGATTCACATTCTTCCCAGCTAAACTGGTTCAAGCTGTACTTTGCCCCTTACCCTCAAATCTCCATCACACAAACTCTTTAGCAGAGACCTTTGATGTTTGCAAAAGATTATTCACATTTTCTAATCAGCCAGCAAAGTTTCTAGGAGGGAGGAAAGCACTTGTTCTTTGATATTTTTTTAAAATAAAGCACTTTTTGGGAAAAAAAAATCAAAACCTATCAATAACCTGCAGTAGCATCCCACCAATCAGACTGGGGACAGCATCGTCACAACCCTCCCCACCCTCATCTTCCCCTCAATCTCCAAAAATAGTATTTTAATATACAGCAATAAACTCTGAGCAAGCCAGAGTCCCGGAAGACATGGACCTGCTTTCATCTCTCCCATCCAGCCCAGCATCTTTCAATGCTACAATACTCCTGGGTCAAATCCATTTGGATCCAAGGTGAATGTACGTGGCCCAGACCTGCTGGGCAGCACGAAGCAGGGGTGCAGCACAGGAGGCCCATCCGTGTGATCACATTTCTGAGCCTTCCCACCTCCAGCCTGGTGTGTTTGTGCCATTGAGAGCACTGAGTGAGCTTATGTGGGACCAGCCGGTGGAGACAGACTGGTGGAACCAGGCCGACGTTAAAATAGCATCCTTGAATTGTATTAGGCTTTGGCATTTGTTGTGGAGATGCAGAAGTGCCAGTAGGTAAAATAGCTCAGTGCTGGCCCAATTCCCATTTCCCATGGATTCTCAGCAAGGGTATTTCCCTCCCCACCATAAGTGCAAGAAGCAGACGGATCTCTCCCACATTTGAGCACCAAACAGAGCCTGAAACACTTGGTACTTCACAGCTGCTCGGAATCTGTCTCACATCAAGGGCTGAAGCTGCTCTCATGGCCCTCTCCCTCCTGCTGTTTTCTATCAGCAACAGGCTTGTTCAGCCCAGAGTTCCTGGAGCAAGACACTTCCCTGGCTCCTGCAATCCCATTTCAACTTAAAGGCCAAGGGACAAGGCACAGGTCCCTGCTTTGTTCAGACCTAAGCAGCACAGGGAAAGCCCTCAGAGTAAATTAGGGGTGCAGGACCCCCTGAGCCCCACTCTGCATCCAGAAGCTGCAAGTGTCATACAGCTACCAGGACCCAGCATGACTCACTCAGCTCTGAGCTGCACAGACACCCCAGCACCAGACTGTCTGGAAGTTCTCCATCCTGCCTTCAGGAGATTTCTGGGGGAGATCAGACCTGAAGGAGCTCTTCCAGTTCTTCTATCCCCTGCTAGACTTTTCTTCCATTGACTTCAAGGGCTGAAAATAAAGATACTTGCTCACAGTTCTCTACTTCAGCTGTGACCTCCAGAGCTGGCATGTGGGGACAGGGAGACAGTCCCCATCTGATCTCAAGGGCAGGGAATGCCTGTCCCTTGAAGAAAAAGAAAAAACTCAGAAGCTCCTTAAAAAAAAAGAAGCTCCTTCAAATAGACTTTTATTCAAAGCCTGAGACAAAGGCACCAAAAAGAGAAGAGAATTCATTTGGCTTTCTGTTCACTGCCACCTGGGACACTCAAAAGGATCAGAGATGTTTAGTCACACACAGAGACCTCAATGGCCTGGCTTAAAGGAGGGGCTGATGGGACAATTAAAATAAGCTTTGAAACCACTATGCTGAGGCTGGATCCAGGCCTGAAACATGATAGGGAGCAACTTTCCCTTAACTAAGTGGAAGCTTTATTAAAATTGCCGTATCTGCCCCTCTCTACACAACACGAATGAAGCCAGGGTCTGTTCTGACCCAGCTCCCCACACTGCTGTGCTCTATCTGCCTGCTGCTGGCGGGAGGAATCAGCACAAACAGGCTTGTCTGAGCTGTCTGAGTTAAACAGTGTCTTGGATATTCCCTCAAACACCCATGCTGGAAAGCTACAGCCAGCCCAAGCTTTTTCTTTCCCTGGTGAGGACCAGGCACCTCATTACACCCCTCAGTCTGGCTTGCAGATACTAGACAGGGACAGCCAGGGGAGCTAGAATACTCCATTCCCAGCAAGGTGCTGACTGGCCAACCCCCACCATCCTCGGTGCTCCCACATGCTTTGTTTGAAGGCTCCTTCCAGAGCAAACCTGTCAGGAGGGGATGGACCAGGAAGGAAACTGCTCATAGGACCTTAACGGGGTCAGGAACCCCCAAAAACCAGCTTCGGTATTGAGAAAGATGCAAAAAAACCAGAGTCAAAACAACTAAATTGAAGCCATGAAGGATGAACTATTTCTCCTCCCTATTCTTATTCAAATAAGACAAATTCATTTGAACTGAGCAACTGGAACAAACCAGATCACACTCTGTACAGCTCTGCCTTGGGGCAGCTGATGGCACCAAATGGGTGCCCTGGCTGCCAGGAGAGGCTGGGATAAACTATCCTAGAAGACTTGTCTCCAACTTCTGCACATCTAAACAGACACCCTTTCTCCAATGGCAGGCAAGGTGCTGAGATTACTGGGTGAGCCACAAGAAGCCGAGTGATTCCTTGCTTCAAGGATGCTCAAATAAAATGCACCCTAAAAGGCCTGGAGGAGAGCAGCTCCTTAGAGAGACGTCTGCTTTCAACCCCAGGTTCTTTGCTTAACAAATCAGCACAGTTCATGGTTCTCAAAACTGATAAAGATCTAAACGTCTCTTCGCTTCAGTTAGAGCAATCCCAAAAACGCTGGAGAATCCCTGCAGGCACTGTCACTGAACAAATCAGAGCTCATATTTTATAATAGTTCTATAAGTATTAGGATTTTAACAGCAGCCAGAAGATGAAGCAGAAAACTTCAAGCTTATCACTTTTCATCCTAAGGTTTGTTCTTCAAGATCTGCTCCCTCTAAAGCCTGTATTCTCCTTTAACTGGGGCAGGGACTCTCTTCCTTCTCTCCCAAACTACTCCTTCTGCAGTTGGAGAGAAAACAATTAAGGTCTTGCTCGTTTTTCAGCTCACGGATACAGAATTAGGGTGAGGCCTATAGCAGTGATGTGTGTGATCAGAAAGGCAAGGTTCAGTGGCACTGGTGCAGAGAGCAGCATTTTGTCACCTACCCCAGCTTCCACTCTGGAGCCCCTGAGCTGACAGCTCTCCTATCACAGCTTGGGGGTTAGGAGGAAGCGAAGGCTTCAGCTACCTGGGCCCAGCAGAACAGAAAAGGCTGCTCCTCCAGTTCCCTTGCCAGAAACTCAGTAATTCTGCTGACCCTGCTCAGCTCAAAGAAAGGCTGAGCACTGCAGGGGATCCAATCCAGGAATAACTGCTAGGAAAACGCAGGCTGAGAGGCAGAGCAGCATGGAGGTCACTGCTCAGTGCCACTGCTCTGGGGAAAGACAGAACACTTGTGAGGACAATGGAGAGAGAATGAGGTAAAGCGCTCTGTGAGTCCTGAGCTCAGCAGCAAAAAGATGATCTGCAAAAGCCCAACCCTGCCTGGGACAGATCCTGCTCCAGCACAGAGCATCTCCCTCCTGGCCAACCAGAAATGCTCAACATGTTGGAGACCAGGACAGTGAGAAGGCAATTCCTCAGGGCCTGCAGCTCTGGGCCAGCAGGTGCAGCAGTGGCTTTCACTCTGTTCAGCCTCTGTCAGGCAGGCACAGGCTCTGCATGTGGAAACAGAAGCCTCTTGCAGAAATATCCCTGGGGGAATCAGGTTACCTCGTCTCCAGTGCATTGCTCACTTCCAGATCTCTGGATGGCAACAAACCACGTTGCTCTGCAGGACTGAAATGTTGGACATCTGCCCCTTCACTACAGTGCCTAGATATGCAAAAGGCCAAACTCACTCACTGCAAATAGTGACCCACTTCTCACTGCCACAGGCAGGGCTGGTCCCTAGAGGGAATGAGAGGCCTCAGGGAGCATGCACCAGGTTGCTCTGCTCTGTCCTACAGCACAGGCTGTTTAGAGTCACGGAGAAGGGAGCACACCATTAGGAAGGTTAAGGAGCAAGTCCTGAACCTCCTCTCTAGTTCACCTGATTCTCAGCTTCTTCCAAAGAAGAGGTCACTTGCTAGAAAAGGCAAAACAAGGAACTGGGCTTAAAACAAAACCTTTGAAAACAGAAGGATATTAAAGGAAACAAAAGCCATAATCAGTACAGAAAACAAGTGCATCTGATCAGACGCTAACAACGTCAGCCTCTCGTAGGCTACAGCAGAATCCCTCTGCGATGGAACAAACATTGCAATTGCCAAACTAGGAAAGTCTCTCCCAACTGGTGCAGCAAATCAGGCCGGATAAATCCCTCTGCTCCTGGCGCAGCTTGCAGTCTTAGGAGGGGACCGTCTCCACGGAGGCTGGGCTGGAGCCTTGGCATCTTCACACAGGCGAGTACCATACATCGTGCTGCACACATTCAGGGAGATGCTGAGCCAGGCTCTGTCCTCCGCAGTCGCTTCACACCCAACAGCACCACAACACTTCCATGCTCCTGGACAAAACGTGTACCCTGGCCAGGTTTTAGGAATTGCTTTCCTGCTTAAGGAACCATATTCCACCCAGTAAAGGCAGAGATCCTACAGCACATGGCTTTCTCTCAGTGTGGCACACGGCCCAGGACTGGTAGCATCAGCTTTCAATGGCCCAATACACACCCAGCCAGGACTCAGTTCACTCTTGGATGCCCCAGGGAGATCAGAGGCTGCACATGGTGCGAAGGGGAAGGCGAGGGCCTTGCTGCTTGCTGGCAGGGGGAAGGTAAGCTCCCTCTTACCTGGACCTGCTATTCCTGCTATTCATTGCTATTCATTCCAAATGAATCATCTTTTTTTTTTTTTCCTTAAATTATGAACAATATGGAGAAATTGAAAGCAACCATATTTGGTCCAACTCCTTCCCTCCCAGCCCCTGGGCTGATGCACTGTGGGGCTTGCTCTCACAATCGGCAGAGGCAGAAGAGGGTAGGAATGAAGACACCAAAGGCCACCAATATAGGAAACATGAGGCTGCTGTTGTCCGAGGCATAGGGGTTTGGTGTGCGTGGGCCTGACTGAACCCGGTTCTTATTTGCCTGTTTTTTGACACTGGAGCCATCATCATATTCATCTTCATCATCATCTTCCTCTTTTTTCTCCAGACCTGGGTGTGGCTGCAGCTTTGGAACATCTGTTGAACAAGACAACAGGATGTAAACAGAGACACTTCCTTCCCCTCCCCCTGATCCAACACGAACATTGGCAAGAGGGTACCTGAGACCACATCAAAACCACAACCAAAACACCCCAGAAGAGAGGAACATCTTTCACCACAGAGAATCACACCACTATTATTTTCTTTGCAAGGTAAGAGCATCCAAGGATCCAGCCTGCAGAAAAACTACATCTTTTCACACCATCTACATGTCACACAGACAAGTTAATGCACAAAAGCACACTCAGAGCACACATTCAGATACTGCAGCTGCTCAGTAAGATCTAGTCAAGAACGAGCACCTGCTGCCTGCAGGACCAGCAGATACAGGTGCAAACAGGAATGGGAACAATCCTTTCCATAAACAGCTCCACATCACTGCAGCCCTCAAGGCCAGAGCTGTGAGAGCAGCATGGCCAAGCCCCACTCAGATCCAGCCTTCTGAGCCTGGGACCAGAGCTGCAGGTGCCACCTGGCACAAGGTTCTTACCAAATCGTCAGCAGCACCTGACCATCCCTGACTCAAAGTAAAGCAAATTGATGTTTTGGTCAGAGAGGGATCCTAAACCCTCCCAGTTCAGGACCTAGAGGGGCTTCAATTCCAGCTCACTTATAAAGAGAGTGATGAAAGAACAAGGACCTTTCCAGCACTTCCCAGAGCTATCCAGAGGAACTGGTATCTGGGAAAAAACATTGCCTTGTCCTCAAGCTGAGAAGGCAAAACAAAGCTCCAGGTAAGAAATACTCAAGCACTAGCTAAAATAACTGCAAATTATTTGTCTGCAGGGCTGCTGCTGACATCCAAAGCCAGAGGGTATTTATCTGTAGCTACAAGCTGAGACTGACCAGACATGTTCCCTTCTCCTCTACCCCATACACAGGAAATTCCGAAACAAAGTGATTTTTCTCATTCCAAAGCGACATAAGCTTTGTGACTTAGAGGAGAATGAGGACAGTACACACCTACTTCACTCTGCAACTGCACTCTGTGGGAACTTGGTGAAAGAGAAACAATTTTGGCAGATGTGGGTCAGCAAGAGCTATGATCTCATAGTCTGAGAAGCAACAGGCTGCTCTCCAAGGGGGAAGAGCCTTCTGGCTCAGAAACTGTGCTTACCTTCCACTGTTCCTTGCAGGATGTATAGGGCACAGATTTTCGGATTGTCATAGTAGCCCTAGAAAAAGCAAAGGCAGCAGTCAGTGCTGAGCTCTGAGACAAGGAATGGTCTCCCCTCCTACCAACACCTCTCCTCTCCAGCACAGCTGCACCACACAACTGGGGAAGAAGGGGAAAGGGAAGATCAAGGCTCTGCCCTGAAAAGCTTATTACCTTTACAAACTCAATGTGGAGCTTTCCTGTGAATGTTGAAACCTCACCCTGGACACTCAGTTTTCCCTTTTTGATACTCATGGGAATGATCTCATCGTGAGCTGTGCTGTGTCCAACTCTGTCAAAAATGTCCAAGTCTTTCACCACCACGTGGCCATTCAAGCGAACATCAAATACCTTCAGGGTGGAAGAAATGACAGAGTCAGAACAGATTCAGGCACGTGACAGTTGAAATGGGAACAGAATAGGAAAGGTCTCTGCTTTTTATGCACCCAGGACCAGAAAGCATTGTAACATGCTCTGCCTCACTCCTTTGGGAAGGATTCAGACCCAAAAGCAGCCAGATAAAGACACCAAAGCATTAACAATGCTTTCAAATACCCTGAAATCTGCTTCCTCCTTTTAAAACAGTCCCCACATCTGCTGTTTAAACCTGAGGACACCACAGTTTTATTCTGGTTTTTTCATGCTTCTCTTTCACAACTTTTCTCCTGTCTGAAAACCCGCTCTTACCACCCTGGGGTGGCTGTGACACACCCCACCCTAGGGAATGAAGCCATTTCTAAGTAACTGCCTGCAGCAGAATAGGGAAGAGGAAATGAGCTGGTGAACAACACACAGTTTGAAGGAGGTAAAATGTTTAACTGCTAACCACATCTGTGACTTCAGAGTGAAAGTCCTACTCAGGGCTGTAATGACTCAAACTTCATGCAGCACCTGGGGAATCCCAGCAGAACCACATGAAGAAGAGGAACCAAAGATGCCTCAGCCCTTCAGTTTAATCTGAGGCTGCTTTTTACATCCATTCTATAAGCTGGCCCCACCAGTTCTGCTCCCTGAAATACTTCTCTGGCAGGAAGGCAGCATAGTGCTTAAGGAGATCAGCCCTAAAGAAGCTGATGGAATCAGAGGAAAGCCAGACTAAAACACAAACCACTCTCACCCCAATTTATCACAGGGCTTTGAGTTCTGTTTGTTTCTGTTTCCACATCTGTACATGAGGGATTTCAAAAGTGGACAAGGATTTTTCTTCTCTAAAGAGCAAAAAGCAGTTGAATTTAACTCTGCTTTCAGGATCAGACTGAACCAATATCAAGTCTTATTACACTTGTAAAAATTGTTTTGAGTAGGGTATTTACCACAGACCACCTCCCTGCTTCAACCTATGCAGTACTTCCTCAACCATAACTATGCTGTCAAGTCAGAAGCAAGTGCTCAAGAAAAAGGAAAAAAACTTCTCAAAGCCAGCATAGGCTAAATAGGTTGTAAAACTCTATTGCCAGTTATGTTTAGCATATAGTTTGCATATGTTTGAACACTCTGAAATTAAGTTTTCCAGTCCAACTGTATAGCTGGAATGTGGAAGAGAGCTCTAAAGGTTCAGAGCTTGTGAGAGGTTAGGACCTAAGTTAACAATTAGTGCCTTACTTCAATCCTTCCTCCAGCATGCAAAGCAGCAGAGGCAACCTGAGCACACACAGTTCTTAGCCAAGAGACACACAAGGAGCTATTGCTTACCTTCTGTTGAGACTGTGCAAAATAGACCTCTGCGAACTTCAACACCAGAACATAGTCACCCTCCTCTTTGATGGGAACTTCATAGCCAAAGGTTTCCTCATTGTACCGCTCTGTCTGGTACAGAATCTGGTCCTCTGCGTTGGACCGCAGGATTGGCAGTTTCATACCATAGTCAGAAGCTGGGTTTGGAGCACAAAAGAGTGAGAGGAAGGGTTACATTCTGAGGAAGAAACACTTTATATACTCTTGAAGTGCTTAACTCCGTAAGTGGCATTAGCACTTAGGCCCTGTCAGACCTGTCTCCCCTGCTTGCTCTGACCAGGTGGCAGCACTACCAGAGCAGAAACACAAGAAGCCAAAGCCCCCAAATCCAAGAAATGCAGGAAAACAGGTATGGAGACCTGCTGCAGTCTAAGACACAGTAAGCTCACTCACACCATTTCAGAAAGAAAAGCCTGTTTCAAAAACATTACACAAAGCCAAAGGACTTGGCCATTGGTTCTTGCTTTAAAGAGTGAAAACACCTAGAATATTCGTACAATATTTTCAAATTTCAAACTCCAAGTAAAAAATTAAAACAGTTAGCATAGAACTGACTCAACTCATTGACACAACAGATTTGAAGTTACCAGTTGATGGCATCAGGTTTCAGAGACTCATCTCCCTCAATTAAGAACCTCGGGAATGGCAGAAGGGTGAAAAGCATTAGGCAACTTACAAAGACCTTTCTTCTCACCACAGCCCCACAATACCTGTCAGCACGAAGATGGGATGAAGGAAGCAAGAAAGATACACAAGCGTTTCAAGAGCACCAGCAGCTCCATCAGCTGATGTTTTCAGAGCCACCCAGCTGAAATGGGTGCTGTCTGCAGGCATCTGGAGCCCCCGAGAAGGGCCCAAAGACCATCCCCAAATAGGACAATAACTGACAAAACAGAAGAAATCACAGAATTTGCCTCGTTTCAGTGTTTCGTCGCCTGTACAGCAGCCCCCAAAAACTTTAACCTCACTTGATATGCTACTGTATCAGGGTTCCTGCATAAATGCAAACTGATGCAATGCCTCCAGAGCTGCACATCAAACAATTCAGGAAGGAAGACTGTAGATACCGTCCGTCCACTGTCACTTCAGACAGAAGTTGATCCAGACAAAGTTCTCCACTGACACTTACCTCTTCCACCCCCATTTCCATGGGAACAGACACTGCATCGGCCAAGACAAAGCAAGAACAACTAACCCAGCGCACGCCGCCAAAGACAGAGCCAATGCAAACTAGCGAGAGGAAATTAATGCCAGTCCTTAGTCTCCTGTTTCACACAGAGCTGCTCAGGCAATCTTCCACTTCTCTTTACCACTCAAACTTGGGCACAAAGACTGAAGACTCTAACCACCAGAAATACAGAGGGTGAAAAGTTTAACCTGTCCTCCCACACAGGTATTTCTGGCCAGCTACAGATTACAGTGATAGCAAACCAAGGACTCCACAGAAGTCAGCTCCTATTAAAGGAAAGCCTGTACAGGAAGAAAGTCCTTTAATAGCCAAGAAGGTAACTGGAGAGGAAGACCTGTCACCTGCATGTCAGAGCTCTGTTGACAGAGCTGCGGAAGCAAGATGGATTTTACAGCACACTGGGTGCTCACTTGGAGCGAGCAGTACACACCAAGCTCTAACTCCACTATGTTACGCACCTGCCTATTCTGTAATTGCCATCAGCACAGTCAGTCCTTTAGGGCACAGCAGCTGAATGGAGGCTTGGAAAAAAACAAAAAAAAAGGCTTTAATTTGCCCAGAGGCAGTACAGCCCAGAAATATTGTCCCTAGGTCATTTCCTCCCAATCAGCCATATATTTCTGCTGTAGCCCTTACATGTCTACCAACACAGAGAGGAGCCCAGAGTAAACGAACAATGGTGCAATAAAAAGCCATTGAGGAAAAGGCAGCTGAGAGCTCAAAGGGGTAAAGTCTCCACTGTGCCTGGCACCACTGGCTGAAGCAGGATTACTGTAACAGCCTGCTGCTCAGAGGACACCACAGGCTTTCCACAAAGGAAATGCATGTCACAGTGTGCTTGAAAAAGACCCTTTTTTCTCCTCAACTCAAAAATAAATAGTTCAAGTCCACAAGGGCATTCAAGTCACACATGTGAGAGGCCTATGAAGGGAAGCTGACCTACAGTGATCAGGGTACCTTGTGAGACTGGGGCAGCAGCTTCCACAGGAGTGAAAAACTGCATTAGAATTTCAACGTGATCTCCACTGTATCAACTGTGCCCAAAAGGCTCACCATTTGGAATGCCACTCATAAAGGGTGAGCAACAGCAGTTCCAGCTGTATAGCACAGGAAAATTCTCACAACCCTACATGGAAACAGCGAAGGTTAGACTCAAAAGTCAACTGAGAGCTCAGCTTCTCCACATTCCACCACTCACCTATAACGGACAGCAGAGCAGCTCTGCTGCATGAAAAGCATGGCTAGCTTTTCAATGTATTAGTGAATCGACTAAGTTTTGGTACACCAATTATCAGAAACATTCACGATTCAAACTATGGTGGTCTAGGGGGAAGTAGGAAAAGGTAACCCAAGTGCAATATTAGTTCTCCTTAGTGCCCTAAATAGTAGGCTGAAGATTATACCGACTTGGTAGTTAGAGCAGTCGACGATCTCCCATCTGCCTCTACTTCTGCTCGTATCTCTGCCCTTGAACACGCAGCCACGACTGGGGCATGCAGCAGAGCAGCCGGCTGCACCTTCCCCCTGCCGGGCCCAGCACCGGGGCTCCACCGAGCAGCCTGTGCTCGTCGCTGTCGGGACCAGAATGCTGCAAACATCAGCCCACACCGTGCGCGACCCGGATCCGGCTGCAGAGGGCTGGAAAAGCTTGTTCCCACTGCACCGAGCGCGCTGCGCACTGGGCTGCGAGCTGGCAGATCCTGCTGTGGAACACGGGCTCTTCAGTGGAAAACGGGAGAGAAAAAGAGACCGGCGGGCGCACGCGGCAGGGCTGGCAGCTTGACCGCTCCCGCCGCTTTTCCAGCCGAAATCCCACTCCAGCCCTCGCAGAACCACTTCCCCTCCGGCATTACACAACCCCGCAGGCCCAGGACAGCAACACCATCCCGAAGGGCTCATTCCGTCACGGGGACGGGGGATGCGGCCGCAGCTGGGCCCGGCGGGAGGACGAGGGTGCCGCGGTCCCGCGGGTGATAAGCGCTGGCGCTGCCTTCGGGCCACCACCGTCCCCGGGCGGCTGGGGGAGAGGAACCCCCGCCGTCCTGCGGGGA
>VZTZ01031129.1:239700-270879 GCA_013400955.1 Drymodes brunneopygia
CGCCGGCACAGCGGGGCCTTGCAGCCCCGGCGGAGCGGAGCCGAACGGGACCCCGTGGGCTGTCCTGCCGAAACCCCCCGGCCGCGGCGTGTCCCCCGCCCTCACCTCGGCCCACGCGGCNAGCCCGGCGAGGTGCCCTGAGCGCCGGCCGCCGGTGGGCAAAGCCCGCCCCTCTGCGCCGCCAATCGCGGGGCTCCAGCGCGGCGGAACGCGGAGCACGGTGGGGCGGCGGCGGGAAGCGCAGACGGAGGGTTGCCGGGGCAACGGGCGGCGCTGCGGCAGCGCGGACCGGAGCGGACCCGGTGTGCTCGGGGAAGGGGCTGGAAGCGGAGCTGGGGCAGCGGGAGCTCCGCCGCCGTCAGGGCTGGCTCCTCACCACGTCCCGGTAGCTCCGTGCCCTCTGTGCGCAGAGCAGCAGCTCCCAAGTCCGGCTCTCTGCATTGGCAGAACACGCTGATTCTCACGTTCGGCCTTGTCATGGAGTAAGGGAATAGGCAGCTGCCGCCCGCCTGGTAAGGAGCGAAGCGGCCGGTGGCGTGCAAGCGCCTTGCAGCACAATAACCTGCCTGAGAAGCAAAGCGGCCAGTGAAGGGGAAGGCGGGGAGGTGACCGTGACACTGCCAACGGGCTGATTCCGCTTTATAGGAGAATATAAAATCCTGGGGTTTTTTTCTGGAGGGCCTTGGCAAGGTCTTGGGTGGCTGGAGTGAGATATCCCAGGTGGAGGTCGAATGAAACTCACTCCCTACACAAAAGGGGAACAAATAACAGTGTTTGCCCTTCTGTCTGATCACGGTGTTCCTTAAGGCATCAGATATCGGCCAGGCCTCAGGGCTGTGTTCCTGGCACCGACTGCATCAGCAGTGGCTGCTTCTAAGTCCCAGTGGTGTTTTATTAATTCAAGTCTTTCACAAAGCACTTGCTTTTATAAATAAAGACTTGGTGCTGCAGATTGAGAATTAAATGCATTTGTTGCTTTTGTAATGCACGCGCAGGCCTCTTAACTTGACACAGTCTTGGAGAAGTGAACTGTTTGTGATAATATGGAACCACCCACCCCCTGCTCCCCAGTCTTCTCTGCCCAGGTTGGAGTGGACCCCAAAGCATATTCCTGCTGCTATGACATCAGTTCTTGGGCTCGTGGTGTAACTGGGCCAGGGCAGACATGGCACTGCTGCACTCCCACACCAGAGCTGCTGCCAGCAAGGGGTTCCTAAAACTACAGGGTGCTTTAGGAAACCACATCCAGATTAGGAGCATGAAATGTGCACGCTTAACATCTCTCCAGATTCAGCAACCTCACGCTGATTCCTGGCAAATCATCTCAGTGTTACAGACCCCAGCCCTGGCAGCATCTGCTCAAATCCAGGCTAATCTCCTGTATCCCTGATGTGTTTGTGACCTGTTGGGTGTCCCCCAAGTTCTGTTACCAAAGGAGTGCAAGCAGCTATGGCCAGGACAATGCTGTCCAGTTGGTGAGGCCGAGGGAGGCCTCGTTAGAGCTCATTTGTGCTGATTACAAATGATCCTCCCTAATCCTACCCTTTAAACGTGGATATGTGGGTCCGGAACCCAACTTTGAAGCACATAGACACTTTTGAGTGTTACCAGGTGTTCCCAGGTTGAGCATTTTCTAAAAACTAGCCTGGGTGATCATTTCCCAAGAATCAGTAGTGCATCACAAAGCAAGAGGGATTAACTGAGCAGCAGTGAGGAGGAACAGTGGCTGTGCTCATCTAGGGGCAAGAGGAGCCCTCGCCCTCAACTCCTGACAGAGGATGGCAGACACAGTTTGTCCTGTGTCTGTGGTGTCCTACACTGCCACCCCGAATCAATACTTGCTGTCACACCAGCAACTTGATGCCAGTTTGTGCCCCAGATGTCAAAGGCTCCATCCTGTTACTAATCCACTGAGCCATCAGTCAGTCCCTTGATGCAGGCTGGATTTACACCAGTAACCTACAAGTGAAAGGCTCAGGCTCATTTTCTCAATCCCTTGATCTCTCCCTGTCCCCTGGCAGCTGTGCCAAAACGACTGTTTTGAATCAGTCCTGTCTGGTTTACCTACCGCCCTGATTGTTCACGAGCAACAAGGGGCACATGTTTAGGGCATGTGTTTAGCCATTTCCTGCTGGAAAATGGGATCAGGATCTCAGATGTCCAAAAACAGCAGCAAAGATGTATGGGTCAGAAGCAGGCCTCATGGCTAATGAGACATCTAAGAAATCAATGTGAGCCAGCCCCACTGCCTGAGCCACCTCCCAAATGGCCCAGGCCTACAAGGCTCAAGTGCCTACAAGGGACCATCTGTGCCCTGCCATATAGAGCTCCTTGGAAGCCTCCCTGCTACCAAATTGGAGATGAGAGCAAAAGGAGTATCCCTGGAATTAGATTATTTAGATTGGATCTTTAATCTCTGCCCCTGCCTACGCAAGAAAATAGTAAAACTCCGTGGGATTATTTGGGGTTCATTGTGAAAGCAAAATCAGGCTAGCAGCAAGAGCTCAAGAGCTTCTGCTGGAAAAAAAAAAATGAAGGCTTTTGAAACCTGCCCTGTCTGACCTGTTCACTGTGTCATGGTGAGTGAGACCTGGCAGAAAAGAGCTACAGATGATTTGGCAGACTCAGCTTTCCTCAGAAGTAGCTGTGGCTCCAGGACTGCCTCTGCAATGACACAAATGTGTTCTGCAACCATCTTTTGCCTGGTCCTCTTGGGATGACAGGCACTACAAACACAGGGACCTGCCTAAGCAAAAATGGCCGCAGTTTGCAGGGAAGATACCCAGCCACTGTGGTGCTGCACTGTGGATTAGTCCAGCCTCTAGAAATGGGGTAACCATTTTAAATAAAGACTGTCCTGCCATCTTTGCTGCAGGGAAAGGATGTCACTGCTCAGGGCAAAGTCTGGGAAGGAGCAGGCAGAGGCAGCCACCACGCTTGTGGCCTCTGACTATCCATTGGGCTCATGCAGGCTGGCTGTGGCACAAGGCATATGCCCCGAGGCATCCCCAGTGCCCACAGGCAGGCCCAGCACTCTGCAGCACACAGGCAGCAGCACAGCTGTCTTTCTGCTCCACATGCACAAGCAGCTCCTTCCTCCACTATAAGTGAAGCACAGTTGTGTACCAGCACTCCCTTTGGCAGACACAAGCCTGCACACAGCTCCCCCTCCCCAGGATTACCCTAAACATATTTATGATGTACCAGGACTCTGGACTCTGTTCAGCTTATCACCCTCATCTCCAATATCACCCTCAACAATACAGCTGCTGTGCCAGTAAATGTGGAGATCTGTAAATATACATTTTCCAATTTCTTGGCTCACACCTACATTTCCAAGATGGGACCAGCTCCATAGATAAACATACACAGTGTGCATACTCCCACTTGCATACAAACTCTTCTACTGCTGCACTCCCAGGTACCTGTCTGCACTCCTTGCTTTTATGTGCATACACACACAAACCCTTCCTAGTGCACACACCTGTGCAAACACAAGTAAACATGCACACACATACAAATATAAGGAGAAACATAGTTTTTCTGTTACTGGAGGATCAGCCATCACTATAGCTATGCTGATTGGCACAGCAATAGGAAAGCAGAAGATAAAATCCTGCTTTGGGACATGGATTTGTGGACTCCAAGAATTTGAAAGAGAACCTCGGAAGTGAAAGAGTTGAGATGGAGGAAGAAGGAGGATATTGGTCCTTGACCTCCCAGTTTGAATAAGGAGGCAACCAAGAGGAAAACAGCTCCCAGTCACACCAAGAAACACACACTGATAATGGCACCCTTTGAAGCCAAGCAAAAATGAATCCTGGCAACTTGTTACTGAGCCTTTGCACAGGGAAAGGAGACAACTGTAGGTCTGGTAGAGTAGGGGGGGGTGGTAGATTGGAAGCATTTTGGGGAAAGGAGGGTAAGATCTGATGTGTCTGGAAGCAGCTGGTAGGGCCTGGAGGCTGCTGTCATGGTCACTGCTGCAGACACGTGCAGCATTTCTGAGTGTGAAGAGGCTGGAGAGCAGGGCACTGCCACATGAGGAGGCTCCCAGACAATCCCCAGCACCAGTGGAGTTACAGCTCAGCTCCCACAGCATGGCCCCACTGTACATGTGCTCACAGTTGTGTAGTATCTGAAAAGGGTGAGGTTGGCTATTGCTGCCTATCCTCTTCCCACCCAGTTCCTCTCTGGGCCCTTTCTCCCACTGTTCCTTCCCACAATACTGCAGGGGCTCTCACCTGTGCCAGTGCCAGTGGAGGGGATGCAGAGATGGGGACCCTTGGCACTGCCCTCACAGGGAGGCACCTCCAGGCCCCCTGGCCATGGGGACAGCAGGAGGGAGGGCAGAGTCCTGACACAGGCTTAGTGGCCAGCACTGACTCCCCTTCCTGCAGCAAGGGCTTGCCTCTGGATCGTGGTACAGACACTGGGGTGTGCATCTGCCCAAGCCCTTCTCCCCCAGCCCGGCCATCACCTCTCACAGGGACATCCAGGCTCCACAGCATTTCAACGTGCATATTTATCACTTTCCCCCCGCAAGACATATATTTGAATTTACTCTTGGTAAACAACCACAGGAGATGCAAATAAGTGTTGGGGAAGCATAAATAACTCCACACAGATAGACACACACTGAGACAGCAAACACAGACACAGTTCACCAAGGGAAACCAAGAAGTGCAGAGCACGCCCTGAGGCTGCCACCAGTCCCAATGGCTTTGCTCTCATCCACCAAGCCAAGAGGATTTCTCCTGCTTTTGCTTTGCAGCAGCTGGTGGGAGAATAAAGCTGGGGAGGAGGAGTCTAAAGTTGCAAATATCCCATGAAAGCATCATGGCAAGTCCTGGCTCCGCAGTTTCCTGCAGTCATCTTCAAGGAATGGTTCCAGTTGTAGGAAGTTGCAAGTCTTTCACAGTGTGAAAGGGTGGAGGGGCATGGGGACCACCATGAGGGAGGAGCAGCAGGTCATCTTGCAATGTCCTAGTTGCAGCCAGCCGATAAACCTTCGTGTAGGAACATCGGGGCTAGATGCTCCATCTAGGTCCTCTTCTGCCCTCTCTAAGGTGCTGATTCTTCTTTAGCTGAGAATAATCTTCAACGGGACATCATGCGAACAAACTCTGCAACCAACAACACAAGACAGCCCTGAACCAGAAGGCATCCATGGTCCCCAACCCAATTCTCATTCCCTGGACACAGCAAGCAGCCCAGGTGAGACAGGGAGTCCCCAGGCTGCCAGCAAAGTCTTTGCGCTCCGAGACTGGCCCTGAGAGCTCACACAACATGGGCTTTAATCCTTGCATTAGATATGGTGATAAGATTCCACTAGCAGGTCAGTTCATTGCCTTGGACTCCTTCCTAGCCACCTACGGGCTTGTTTGCACAAGCAGCTCTTTGTGCAACGCTACAGCAAGCATTGTCTCCCTTCACTGTAACTTCAGGGAACCTTGATTTACAGTTTTGGGAACACAGTATGATTTCTTAGTAACCTTGCCACTTCACAGAGATACCAGTGTGGGAAAGCACAAGAGTTTTGCTAGATACTGGCATTCTTGCAGAGAAAAGTTTGCTTTAAAGAACTTCTTGTTTTTAAAGATACATATTAACTGTAAGGGTACCCTGGATCTATTTCTTGACCACCCTACAGTTTGTGAAGTCAATTGCAATTGTTCAAATTGAGTGTAAATGTCATCAAATATAAATGTGTTTTCATTCTACACTTGAATTGCTGAGGAACTTAATGACTCTGCAAAGAGAAGGGCAGTGGAAATTACCCCCTTGACTTCTCCTTTTCCATTGATGGAGGTGTCCTTTGACAACTAAAGTGGTAACTCACAGAGAAATTGATACTGGGATAGCATTTCATGTCTTTTAGCTGTCTAACATAATTTAGATTTGGGAAACAAGGACAGCTACTGTCATGTAATCAGCCAGTGCATTAGAACAACTGCAGCTACCAGATACTTTCTAGGAAGATATTGGTGGTATTCTAATATTTTCAAACCCCTCAGAGACTTCCGTAATCCTGAGGACTGAGATACCTTGTCATGTAGGAGACCCAGGAATGGAGCTGAGCCAAAAGAATCACAGAATTTTACTTTAATTCTACAGTGTCTGTACTTCACCCTTCCTGCAAATCTGGATTTCCACCAGGGAAAAAAGCAGCCTGCCACACTCTCACAGCTTCCAGCTCTTATATCTTCTTAGCTGTCTGATATCAACTGCTTCCTTGCCAGAAACCCTGAGCTCTATTAATATTGCTCCTGCCACAGCTAATGGCTAGGATAGTAGCCTAACCACTCTTATTTTTCAAAGTCCTTCTGGCATGAAAAGTGTGAGAAGAAATTAATTATCTCTAGGATTTAACATGACACCTCTAGATCAGATATCTGCAGTCTTAGTGAGCATAGCTGGCATGTGACCATCTTCTGGCATAAAGGCACAGGAACAAATTCTCTATAAACCCAGATAACAAAGGTAAGCCAGAGGAAATGGAAGGCGCAATGCATTCTCCAAAGCAATCCAGCCACCTCACATCTCTTGCAATAGATTTAAAGAAAGGAAAATGCCCCATGAAATGATGGCAGGCACAGTATATGTGCACCAGAATCTGCTTCTGTATGACAGGTTCTATCTCTTACCATGCTAGAATTATAGAGACCCAGTCGAAACTGAGATGCAGCAAGAGAATACACAACCGAACAATTCAGGTGACTGAAAAAATGAAATTATTTTTTCTCCATACTTCAGAAACCTGGGCCCTGAGCATGCAAATCTTCCACTTCAGCTTCTGATCTGAAACTCTAGCTCACACCAGAGCAGATGGACAGCAAGCATTGATCCCTTCTCACCTTCAAAATCAACACGCCCATCTCCATTCAGATCCACGTCCCGGATGATCTCTTCAATGTCCCGGTGACCCACCTGCTGCCCTAGAAGTTTCTTCATGGCTTCTCGCAGCTCAGTGGTGCTGATCTCCCCATCACCATTGGTGTCAAACTGCAAGTACATGAAAAATGCCAGCAGGGGAAATACAGTTAATGGAAACAGATCTTGCTCTGGGTTGGTTTCTGTATTGTCCTGTTCCTGAGTGCCCCATATTTTCTCCATTCCTTCCATGTCCCTCCTCTTCCTCCTTTGGGTGTCTTTTGGACTCAGGCTGTCTTTTCTCCTCAGAAACCCCTTGCAAATGCTGTGTCTGCACCATCTTTCCTCTTCCTTGCCTTAAGGGTTCCCTTATCTTAGCAATGTTCTGTGCTCCTCCCTTATTCCATGTCTGACTGGGCTCTTTCTAAGTCTTCCACTGTGCTGCTCTCTCCTCCTTCTCTTCTCATCTCTTCTTCAGTGGGCCTTCTCTCTATCCTGTCTTGTGTTGCTCACCTCTCTGGGGGCATGTGGAAGGGATCACTCACCTCTCTGAAGGCATCACGGAGTTCTTTTACACCAATCATGTCTGCAGTCTCTGCTAGAAGTTTTGGTCCCATCAGCTCAACAAAATCTTCAAAATCCACATGGCCACCCACTTGGGACAAGATGAAAGACTGTGTGTAAGAACTCCATAAGTTAGCCAAGACCAGCACTCATTTTGCATTTCTGTGTGCCCCAGAGGGTGCTTGACCCTCCAGGGAGCAAAGCACAGAAGGTGTGGGACAGTGGAAGGAAAAGCAGAGGTAGTTTTACCCTGTATTTTCCAGATTATGGGCTAGGCAGAATGAGCCCAAGCTATTGCATCCTAGGCTGCCATGGACTGTCACACCCTTCTTGCATCACATACTACGTATGAGAGGCTTGATCGTTGTAGTGCTTTACAGCAGCTCTGCTGTGCCTGTGCCAAAGGGCACGGCAAGGGCACAGCATGACGTTCCTGCATGGCCTGGGCAGTGCCCTGCAGCAGTGGTGCAGTCCTGCTCCAGTACAGCAGCTAATGCATGTCCAACTGTTTATTCATTGTATTAGTCCTTTTACTTGTTAGTGCCCTGAGAGCTGTCAGCAACATTCTCAAATTCCCAAGCACTTGTGTGCCAGGGTTACCAGCTGCTTTTGTGTGTGACTGGTTGCGTATATCACAGCTGTTTTCCTTCCCTTGACCAAGTAATTTGTCCTTTTAACATAATCCTGTGTCAGAAATAACATGCACTAAATATGCTTCTCCCTGCCTGGCTGACAGTGATGCCATGCACTGCCACAGATGAGTGGTGACAAAAAATGACTGTGAAAGACAAGGGCCACAAACACAGTTAGAGTGAATCAGATATATTTGTCACATCTTTCCATGACTGCGGCAGATGCTCCCATCCGACGCTCCCAGCACAGCTCGCTCACAGCCCATCCCCAGGCACACAGCAGATACACAAAAAACCACCACAAAGCAACAGCCCCTCCATCACCCATCTAATCAAAGCATCCCCATCTTCCCAGGCTTGCTCCTCAGTCTGACACCATCTAACAACTGCTTCAATGTAACAACACACAGAACCTGTGCACCAGTGTCTGACTGCCCACATTAAGGGCAGTTCTATACCTGAAACATAAGCATGAAGAACAGCCCTTCCACTCACTGTTCCCATACACAGCACAGTCCACACAGTCCCTTTGATAAGCAAAAACAAAGGCATCGACTTCTAGCGACCACAAACAAACAGGAGAGATGATGAGTGAAAATCAGAACCAAAGAAGAGAGGGGGAAAATCCAAAGGAAAAGAGGCAGCTGGAGACCAAGAGAGCCTGAGGCAATGATGCAGGGCACAGCAGCAACAGGCAGGTCCAGCTGGGGTGTATTACTCACAGTTCATGTTGATCTGCTGGGAGAGCTCTATTAACTCCATCTCGGTAGGCATGTAGCCCATGGTCCGCATGCAGTTCCCCAGATCCCTGCAGTTAATAAACCCATCCTTGTCTTTATCAAACTCCTTAAAGGCTTCTCTTAATTCTGTGGGAATGGAAGAACAATATTGTCAGTGACAGCTTGAAATACCTTTTCAAAGAAACCTCCCAGAATCAACAGCACTTCATGAAGCCAGACTGTCTAAGACACTCAGTATTTTCCCACCAGAACTCCCTACATGAGGCAATGACTGGAGCAAAGCTCTTCTGTCAGCAGCGCTGCTGATGCATTCCTTACAGGAAAGCTTGCTTGGACTACAAGTGTCACAAATGGTTCATTGCTAAACTGTGCTCCCTAAAGAAACTGCAACTAGAAAGTTTTTCCAACTTTTACCTCTGCACTCTATTATATACCCCTCATTGTAGGGATTAGCAGGTAAAACAGTTTCCTTGGAGCCATATTATAGTATCATGCTCCACAACACTTTCTGCGGGAGCTGGAGGGACAGCAGTTCCCCAACAGTCAATATCCCAATACTTACTTATCCTCCCACCCTGAAGAATCTGGAATGGATGTAAATTCCTTCACAGTCAGCACTCTTACAGTTTTATACATTATTTCTTTTGCTGGGGTTTCCAGGAATTATTCCAGTAAACATCTCCCTTGGTTTGCCTCAAATTATTTTAACCCATGGGGGCCAACATGAAAGGGCCAGCCAAAAGGTTTTCACTGGGCAGGAAGAAAGGGGACAAAGAAGGAGCAACAAATTTTACCTTCAATTTCTTCTGGACGCAGTTCTCTATCCTACAAAAAGAGAACATATTATGTTAAAGACATTTGTTGGCCACAAACATAGTTTCAAAATAGCACTTGTTGGTACAAAGGGTTCTGGAATAAGCCAAAAAGTGAGAGAAGAAACAAGAAGGTGATGACATGTTTAATACCATCTACCTAGGAAGGCTTCCCAGCTTTCCTTCCCAAAGAGAGGGGTGTTAACCTGCACACATTTCTCTGGAAGCCCCTCTCCCTCTCATCTGGACAGGGGGATGATGGGTGGTCCCTGAGCAGAATAGACCTGGACCAACAAAGCAAGATGCGTGGCCTCCCCACTGATGGTGCTATTGGCACCTTCATGAAGCTGCTACATCATTCCCCAGCACCAAGTTCTGGAGCAGAGACTGCCCCTGCAGCAATTATGATCTCCTCTAGAGCTCTGATTGTTTTTCTACTGCCACTCCTGCTGATACACACAGATCAAAACAGCTGGAAGCCATCCTTGTAACCAGCAGGTCTAGACCATCATCTGCTCAGATCACTGCTTGATCTCTGTCCTTCTGGCAGGACAGCAACAGCCATAAGGTGTCTCACAGTCCATGTCTCAGTGACATCTCCTACAATCTGTCCCCACAAAAAGGCAGGAACTTCCCCCTTCCCCCCAGCCTCAACTCCATATATAAGCATTTTGAAACCAGTCATGAAGGCAGACACACAACATATACATCATCAAGGTCATCTACAAAAGAAACAGGACAAGAATTCACCATGTTCAGGAAACACTGCAACTTCAAACATCCAATTTGAATTTCTTGGAAGAAGGGGGAGGATATAAGAGTATAGGAAAGTTCCAACACTGCACCAGGAAGAAGAGATGAGCATGGAAATGCACTGCTTTCTGGTTTAAACGCCCTTTCTAATTCCTCTCATGGCTCCCAGGCAAATCCAAAACATCTGAGAATTTGGAAGCACAGAAACACGATCTCTTTTGTCGTCTCACTCTTGGCTTTTCCCCTCAAACGTGGGGAGTTTCTCCTTGCCTTCCAGGTGTCCTCCAGCCTCACCACATGTGCCTGGAGACGGTGCCTTTGATCAGTTTGAGAAGAATGATCCTTTGCTATTTAAGCACAAGCTCCTCTGGAACCTCTAATGGCAGCTGCTCAGAGTGCGTAGCAAACTAGGACACACACTGGTTTACGTCTGTGCAGAAGTGGGCTGTGCCAGAGAAATGACCAGCTTGCCACTCGTAACCTTCCCAGAGGCATCTCTGTGCTGGATGGAACTGTCGGAGCGTGCTGGCTCTGCCATTTCATCCTTCACAGACCTGGTATTTTCAAACATGTCATCCCATTTGTTCTGCTTTCATCAACACCAAGTAATAAAACAATTCAAACTCTTTAGACCGGATGCAGAAGGCATAATTGCCCTCCTGCCTTAGATAAAATAACAGAAGAAAACCACCCGTGATCGGTTCCAGCACCTTGTGCACTTTATTCCAGTGATTGCACACACTGATCCCTGCAGATAGTGGCTGGGTGCACAGCAGGTGCAGGGCTGTGAGTGCCAGCACCACGGTGCAAAGGGTGCTGTGACTCACCCGCAGCAGCCGCTGTCTTGTGAGAGTGGCCAGGGTAGCACCCAGGCCTTCCTCCAGCACAATCATCACAAGACCATCCCCTCCTCCCCCCTCACTGAAGACCACATTGCAACTGACATCACTGACACTTGTGAGAAGTGGGGGCTTCAGCACTGGCTCTAATTTTGCACACCAAAAAGAATTTGCATTTGCCACAAACTGCAAGTGCAGAAGGAGGGGGAGGGTTTATGTCCCTCCAAAAATCTGACTCAAGTGATAACTAACGTCATGAAGAGGTTTTCTGTTTTAAATTTGAAAGATCCCCTAAAATGATTAAGGAGTAAAATTGCTTGGGATAAAATGGGCTGAATCACTCTAAAGCTTTCGGAGAGCATATGGGAAGAGGAATAAAACTATTCCAAGAGTTTAAATCCTAGATATGAGCAGAGGTGACTCCCAGGGAGTCCATTATACTTGATGGTCTTACCCTCATTTATTTCTCTTCTATGCACAATAAATCCTGTTGGTCTAAAGAGTCAGTAAAAGTAAAGCTGTGTATTAGATGCACTTATTCTACATCAGGGTACTTAGAGACATCACTAATCCTATTTTTGAGATGTCTTAGGGTACAGTGAGCTTCCATGGCCTAAGCAGGATGGACACTTGTCCAGCTGTCCACTAGGGAGCTGGACCTATCTCCTGTGACAGGTGGCTCTGTGCAGGTCAGCAAGTGTGCTTGTGTGAGAGTGTGCTTCTTGTTTCAGTGACCTGGCACAGGGACTATGTGATCACTTAGCGGCTGAAGGTCAGGAAGAACAAAAGCCCTTTGATCAATAATGACACACCATGACTCTTTTTTGAGCTGTTGGTTGAAGCAGAGGTTTCAGAAATAAAGGCCTATGTGTCTGCTAAGGCTGTAGATGACGACATCAACACACAAGTAAAGCAGAGGTTTCTTACAGAGGCAATAAATCTCTGATTCTGAGGCAATTGGGGTGAGCATTGTTTTGCCACAAGAAAATGGAAGGCACTGGGTGAATATCTGACAATGCACATATCCAATCATAGATATCCATAAAAGGTGTGCTAATCTTATGTTTCTGTTTGTCTTTAAATTCATATTATTGTAGGAGTAGAATGTTTGGGGGCAAAAATATGTTTTAGCTCTTGCAAAGACACAATATTGGGGTGCATACATACAAGCATATACTTTTATTGTTTGTATATAAATGCATACATTGAATGCATATGAACACATAGTTACAACAGGTGTGACTGAATGAATAGATGTGGTTTTGCTATTTCTCTCTCTCTGTGTGGGAGGGTAATAGCATTTGGTAGCCTGGCACTATTTGCAAATATAAGGACAGCCTGATGTTTCTCAGTTTAACTGGCTGGGATTGCTGCAGTGTGAGGCTGGGTATGCCAGTGCACAAGAGATTGTGTTTGGGTATCTGTGAGGAGGCAGCTGTCTGCTTTTTTCTGCTGGTACTAGTGTGCTCAGTGTGAACTGATAGGAACAGTATCAAATATGGACAGCTTGTTCCAAATACAGATGCCCTGATTTGCATTTAACGGGCTATTTAGGCTTTAAATGCTAATCTGAGACTCCGGGAATGAATGAGAGGTGGATGTCTTGCTGGAATGATAGCTTTGAGCACTGGACTCTTCCTGAGTCCATATGATTATGAAAGTCCTGAAGTCCTAAAACCTTTTTCTGAGTCCATATGATTAGGGCTATTTGAGTGTAGGCCTGGGATCGTCTTCCATAGCTGCACTAGAGTCCTCCTTTCTTAGTGTTAAGGCACAAGGGCACCTGCACATCCTTCATGTTAGACATTTGCCTGTGATTGTATTTGCACTTGGAGCTGGAGCCGGGATGCTCGAGACCCAGGGCTGGGAGTTACAGAGCTCCACGCAGACGGAGCACGGGGGCGGCTCCGCACCCCCGACTCGCGTCCACGTGGCTTTGTGCGAGTGTCGCCCCGCTGGGTGTAACTTACGTACAGGCAGCCTGTTTTCTGCGAAGCCCTTCCTCAGGAAGATGCATGCCGGCCCCAGCAGGTTGTGCATGACGGCGCAGTTCTGGGCCAGCACCATGAGCGGACCCTGGTACTCGCCAGCCGACGACCCCTCTTCGCTCGTCTGGACAGCTTTATAGCTCGTCTTCTCGTCATGGCGGATCTTCCCAGCCAACCAGCAGCAAGCAAACAACACAACAGAGGACGTTACCTCCCCATCTCGTTCCTCTGAAGTTTTACTGAACCGCCTCGCAGAGACATAATTGCTAAGTTCCTTTCATCTGCTGCACACTGCGTCCCCCCCACCGGCCTATTAGGATTTGTACAGAAGCAGTAAGTCCAGGAGTTCACTTTCAAAAGCTGATAGAAGAACAACCAACCACGAGAATTTCGCTTTGAAATTACATCAAACTCGCAGCACTGTTCACATCTACCCAGACACAGCCCAAAGTGCCACACTCCCACAATCAGCCCCAGCGTTAACACTGCCTTGAATGAGCTGCAAAGGACAAGCACATCCCAGCTTAGCAGTACGTGTGCCAGCCCGTGCCCCAGGCAAACCTGCCGGCAGAGCCGCCTTGGCCAGGGCATCCCCAGGAGACCAAGCAGAGCCTGCACACAGCCACGTTACATTTCAGCAGCACAGCATCACACGCTTTATCACGTTATCAGAAGACCGTTTACAGCATCAGGTGGCTCTGCCAACTGCAGGCTCACGCTGCCTGTGCAGCTACTAATTAGTTACATCCTCAGGGTTGTACTTACTGCCCTGGCCTCTTCTATTCATTGACAGTCCCAAAGTGGAAATCAGGCACGGGCACAACATTTTTGGATGTTTGCATTTGCACATTTTCCTAAGTGCACACGTCCTGCTAAGCTAAGGCTCCAGAACAGAATCCAGCGCTGGATTTTATAAGGAGGCACTGCTTTCCTTTTATAGAAATGCATTTCCCTGGCTCTGCAAAAATCTCTTATCCTGATATTCCCATGCAGCTATAAAAAGCCAACACAACCCACAGGACCCTTGGTTTTACAGAATAAACATTAATCATACATCAGATTCCTCTTCAGGAATGATTCTACTTTTACAGCCAGTGTTCCCAGGGGTGATCAGAGAAGCTGTCACTTGTCATTGTCTCTGTTAACCCGTTCCTTAAAGCCTGAGGTACATTTTCAGGCTAAAAGACCAGACACAAACACCCCCCATTCACACTGGTCTGACACTATTGTATCTACTCGCTGTGTCTGCCATGTGCTATTATATTGCATGCATGGTTTGTAATTTGCCTTTTTGTACAGAGTCTTACACCAATCTGCTCTTGTATAATGTCATGTGAATATCAAGCATCAAAACAAAAATAACTCAAAAAGCAAGCCATGGAGAAAGAAAATGATGAAGCAGAAAAGCGTTTTCGTTGCAGTCACGGATGAGAAAGGAATCTGTCTCTGATTAATTCTGACACAAAGGACACTTGTCCTTAAGAAACTGAAAGATGAGCATCCATCCACGAATGGCATATTACTAGCTCAGCTAAATGTCAAGACATCTGTGTTGAGCTACACAGCTTTGTGACATCAGTGCAATGTATTTTCAAAATTATCAGCTTTATTTCCTGGCACATTTTTCAGTTTAATATACCAAATCATATGAATCAGTTAAATAGCCCACATCAGTTCTGTGTTTAATTCCAGTGAAGCCAGCGTGAAGGATGCAAAGCCCCACAGCCCCAAATGTTTGTCTGCTGACCCTTCCAGTCAATAGTTTGTTTCCAAGCTATACAGCAGTACCTCATAATAGTCATCCCATTATTTTTCTGTCTCGACAGAGGTTGCCAAGAGCCACTGAGGATTGTGACCAGACAAACTGCTCCAGTGCCAGAATACCAAGGTGAACAGCTCAGTGAGGCTCCCTGCCCTGCCCTGCCACTGCAGGCAGGATTTATGGCATTCAGTGCTCCCTCTGCCAGCAGTTTCCCAGGTTCTCCTGCAAATATCCACTCAAGTTCCCTTCACCATGTTCCTTCTCGTCCCAGAAGAGAGGGCAAGGGAGCTGTGATATTGATATGGGGCAAAAAAACCACCCATTACAGGGGAAACAGCAGTGTGCCTGACAAAGAAAATGGAAGGATAGGACTGGGGAGATCAGGCTTTCCCAGTCCCTTCCCTGAGTGAAGTACCACTACCCTTCCTGGCCAAGTCCTGCCCTTGGCTGTGTCAGACCAGCAGATTATGGAGTGGGAACAGACCTGCTTGATCTAGAGATGGCCAAAGTGGTGGAGAGGTGTGGTAAAGTGAGGGACCTGGATGCCAAGCTTTTAATTTCTGCACAGCAGAAGCACACCAGGTTTCACCTCATTTTCCTGCCTGAGTGCCAGAGGGACTTTGCAGAACAGCAAGCCAAGAGGGGCCTCCATCCCAACTGCAGTCTCTCTTGGAGGGAAAAGCAGCCAGGATGGCTTCCACAAACACTGGGGGGACACTGTGACAATAGGAAACTGAAGATTCCAACAATAGACATAGAGTCAAAGCCTGAACAAGCAAGGTACCCTGGTGTCATCCTGACCCAGACCAAGCCAGCTGGTGCCTGGGAGTCAATCCCAAATTTTGGGTTGAAATCTTATATTCAAGCATTCAGACTGTCACCCAAGTGCAGCTTCCACACACGTTGTCTGCAGTCCCTCCTCTTTAACATTTCAGCAAAATGAGTTTGCTCAAGGTAAAATCTGAGAAAAATGACTGGGATCATATAACAGTCAAGTGAAGTTGTTCATTGTTAAGACTGATCTGCAAAGTCTCCACTATAATCATGTATGTGTTGTGATCAAAAGAATGGCAGAGTACCAGGACCTGTCAGGATGAGTGTGCAAGGCCATATTTCATAGCTCACTAGAGTGTTGTCTGAGAAATTCTCTAATTCAGCTTTGCAACTTCTTCTCTTCAGTCCTGACATCCCAGGTCTTGTAACTAGGTGCAAAGTGTGTTATTTGAAGCAGCTTTTAGGAAAGAAAGCATAAATTACCTGAAAGACTGACAACACAGAATTTACAGGTTCTTGAATCCATTTTGATTCAAGCAGCCTGGCTACATGTCAGACTTTAATTGCAGTCACCTTGCACAGCTGCAGCCAACTTTTATTCCAAGTTGGAGCTGACCTACGAGCAACTAAGTTAGTTTTTCATATATTCAACATTTGGATGAACTTCAGCTACTTCTGCGTCTCCCTGCAGGGCACCCTGACCTAGGGACTGGTCTCAGCACTGCCTAACTGCTTGGTAATGAATTCCCTCATCAAGTATCCCAGCTCCCCCACAGCAGCACTGTGCCATTACTGGCTTTGTTTACAGCAGCCAAGATAACAAGCAAATTGTGTTTCTATACAGAAGAGGCCAACATCCAGCCAAAAGAAACACACTACGATGGAGGTCCTCTCCCAGACAGCTCCTTCCCAGAAGAGCTATCCCAGGTGGCAAAGTCTCTTGGATGGAGCATCTTGATAGCAGTGGCATTTCACTGTCATCTAGGTCTCCATAGAGGCAGCATCTCATTGCAATACTTTGGATGATCAGCATAACTTTATCATTTATAGAGAGTGAGCTGCATAGCTTTTTGCTGAGCTATTAGATTTGCAGCAATGCCAAGTGAGAACTGTGTGGCTGACAGGTACACAGTGCTGTAAGAT
Source organism: Drymodes brunneopygia (assembly GCA_013400955.1). Taxonomy (NCBI): domain Eukaryota; kingdom Metazoa; phylum Chordata; class Aves; order Passeriformes; family Petroicidae; genus Drymodes; species Drymodes brunneopygia. The sequence continues at coordinate 256,581 of VZTZ01031129.1, forward strand.
CTTCCTCAGTCAAACAAGAAATGTTTCTGGGGCATGTCATTCCCATTTCAACCCAGTCCAATAACTCAACAGCAGAATTATTCCTGAATCTGATTTGTCCCAGGACCACTGTAAAACCTCAGCACAGAGTAGACTGTGGGCTGAAGCCTAACAGATACGTGGCAGCTCGCAGATGAAGCCCAGCTGGGCCCAAGCATGTAGACACATGGGCCATGCTGATGTGCAACATGATGCACGAACACACAGGCAGGGCCCAGTGTATCCACTCACAAATAGATGCACGGACAAGCAGAGCAGGGAAAAAAACATGCTTCTGTACCCAAACACATACCAATAAAACTAATTGTGTGCATATGCAAGGATGCATAGACATAAAAACGTGCATATCTACATACAGACTTCTGTGAGGACGTGCCCCAGCAGGTGAGCACACTCAGCACCATACAAGCAAGGGTATGTGTGTGATACACAGGAATTCCCCCCCTCTGCACTCCAGCAAACCTGCTCAGGCACTCGGAATGCCTGTGTGGAGATGTAAAGAGCTAAGGACACACAGGTACCTCAGATAGGCCCATAGGTGTGCATACTCTTCCACAGCAATGGCAACACAAACAGACACGTGACCCTTCATGTATACATGGATATATGTCCCTACACCCATGGCACACGTGGTTACTCATGCAGGTAACTCCCAACTGAAGCACGTGCACACACACTGACTCACACATACACACATCAAGATGCCCTGACAGGAGTGTGCCAGCACTCTGTACTGTGCACATGGACGAGCACATGCTTGCTCATACCCAGAGGAGCTGTACACACACAGCGAGCAGGACATGAACCTACACACACATTTATTTATCCATATTATGGCGCTCAGCATCCTGGGCTCTATTGGCTGCACTTGCATGAGCAGCTCTTACAGAAAAAGTCTGGTGAAGAAGTTCATACTTGTCTCTGTGTTTCTCCCACCTCCCATTCTCATCTGCCCACAAGTCACCCATCCCAAGAAGCAGGGCTGGAAATGCACAGCGCACTCTGATTCAGGGAACATACCTTTTTAGAGAGGTTTCTCAGTGGAGACTTCACACAGTTGCCCATAATATGTTGAGGCTGCCTTTCCAGTGGACTTGGTTATAAAGGAACTGAAGCAATTGATCCCATTAAAGGCATTCCTTGGGAACAAAGCAAGAAAGACAGCGCCAGGCAAATCCAAACAGCTACTGGCTGCTGGGGCTCTCCCTCTTCAGGGAGCTTTTTCTCTCTCTGCCTCTCTCTCTCCGTATTTTACTTTATGTTCACTTTCTTGAAGAGATGAAGCAGGAAGGAGAGGGAGGGGAGAGAAACAGACAGAAAGAGAGGGAGAGAGAGGGAGAGAGAGAGTGAGTGAGAAGGGGGGAGAGAGGGAGGCGGATGTATAATCTACATCAGATTAATGTTCAAATCCCTCCCACCCCCCTCAATCTGCAGGCAAGATTGTTTCACTCATACGAGAGGTCTGTTTCAGGGAGAATTAAAACAGAGAGGCATTGCCAGAATGATTTCAGTGATGAGTTCTGTGAATCTAGCTAGTTTGGGTCCACACAGCCTCTGTTCACTGCATCCCTACCCACCCCCCTTCTAACTCCTCTTGGCTTTTCAATCACCACAGCACCAGGCTGGCCAGAAGGCAATCCACTTAGGGGCTTGGAGCAGTCCATAGCTCGTTTCAGAGCAGAAATGGACCATTTATCTGAGTGGGACCTATTTCAGCTTATAAATACCAGCAGATCTAGAAGCATCTGATTTTTTTCCTGTCACAGCGAAAGCAACACTCTCAGCCCCAGGACAGTAATATTTAACCACAAGGGAGAGACCTTGAGCTAGTCTTGCAGTTAAGTTTTTCTAGCTTTCTGCAAGTAAAAATCAATTGGCAGTTTAATCTGCACAAGTCAGCCAAAGAGGGGCTCGCACCTGAATCCTAAATCTAAACAGCCCCAGGTTAGATAATGTGAATGAAGGAATTTTGACATCAGATCCATCCATTCCATTTGCAAGAGCCCAAGTCCTGGAATAAATAAGAGGTGCCTGAACCTAGAGCTGGCTCTAAACTTTGAACTTTATGCCTGTAGTGTACAATAATCTCTGAAAGAAAAGGCACAAGTCCCCAATACATTTTCTCATGATCTCAGGCTGAGCATAAGAGCATTCAGCCTGAAAAAAGATTTAAATTGCATAAAAAACACATCATCACAGGCAGTAGGATCTGAGCAGGATAGCAAATGGACTCTTAGCTATGAAGGCACCACAGCTGCAGCTCCATAAGAAGTATGAGGAGCTGCCTCCTTCAAATACTGTGGAGACTGGGATGACACTGATCTTACACCCTGTTATGCAGCAGGCTGGTTATGCACTCAGGTGTTCAGCTAAAAGATTTCACATCTTGTTCGCAAGTGTGGTTCCAAACAAAAGCTTCTACAAAGACCTGCTCCATGTACTGCACCTGCTCCAGAGTCCTTGCACCACATGCTTTTTGTGAAGGAGCCAAGGACTCTCTCTCCTGGCAGCTGTAGGGCTGTAGGACAGAGAAGGATGAACTGTCAATGTCACAACAAAGCAGGGATTTCTCCTTCCACCCTGATGGTGCTGTGGCAAATTAAGCATGATTCTAAGGTCACTCAACAGTTGCTTTAGAGCTTAGAGGTTTCTTCCACCTTAAGGAGATGAGTTCAGGAGTCCTAGTATGACAAAAGTCCCCAGCTTCTCCAGTTCCAGTCACAGACAGAAGTGCATGGCCATAGGGGATGGTGTTTCTTGTTCTTCCTTGTACTAAAGGCTTACCAAGAGTGAAGACAGTGGAACAACCTCCACTCAGATTCCCTCAATGCCTTCTTCATTGAATTACCTGGGTAGGAGCTGCACAAAGATCCACGGACTCTCCAAAAAAAGAAGCTGCAGCAGCAGATGCTGGAAGACACTCCTTGTCTGCCCCTTGTAGCCAGGGCTGACTGAGAGGGGGACAGAGGGTAAGACCTCCATAGCAGAGCCCACCCACACTGGGCTGGGAAGCAAAACTCTTCCTGAGCTGCGTCTGTCTCCCACTGTCACAGGAGATGCTGAGAAAAAATATAGTCACTCCCTGGGGGCTGTGCCAGCCCTGGGCCTTGCAGTGGGGGACTTTGCAGGAGGATGCTCAAACTCCCAGCTGCTTGTAGGCTTCCATCTTTAGCCCTATTTCTCTTTCCCCTCTTAAAGCAGCTAATGGGAGGCTGATCTACTCTCTGACAAAGTGCCAGTCATTAATAATGTCCTCTGTCAGCTGGAGCCAGTCTCCAGGCTCCTTGTTTATTGACGAAGTGCTTGTCTCCCTTGAGCAGAAGCTGCCACACAGCGAGTGAGGCGCCTGGGCTTCTTCTCAAGACAAACGACTTCATTTCCAGAGCAGAGAGGAGAGAGAATTGCCTTTCTGCTGCTAATGAATCTTGCCCTGACAGGAAGCACGGAGGCCAGGAACACCCTGCAACTGAGAAGTGCCCGTCTCCACATTGTCCCAGGGAGAGGGAGGGAAAGAAAGGGAGTAAGACATCTCCTGCCAGAAAAAAAATCACAGTTCCCAGACTGTTGCGGGACAGCTTTGGAATACAGCTGTGGAGTGTGTCTTACTGAGCTCTAAAAGCCTCTCAACGAGACCGTTACCCCCTAAATACTAGCTTGTACCAGAGCATTCAGAGCCAGCCACTGTGGTACATTGATGTGTTTGCTTGCTCTCCAGCTTTCCTTCCCTGCTGTTACAGGCAGTCGTAGGAAACGTGCAGGGCAGAGTGAGAGGGCTGAGACCTGCTGCCAGGCTTGGCAGGGAGTTCGCAATCCAGGAAGGGAAGAGGAATGGGAGCCCACTTGCACGAGGTTTGCAGCACAGTCACAGTCCTTTGTCTCTGTAAGAACTCTAGTGGAGCTGCAAGAGGCCCAAGAGATGCAATCATAAACAACTTTTTTTATCTTCTTATTTACCCTGAATCTCTCAAGAGCAACTGGGCAATACACCACAATCTAGCAGACAGTCCCTGCTGAGGTCTGAGGAGGAAAATCTCTCTACAGTGGGATCTTGTTCCCACCACCACAGGCAGCTTAGAGATAGGTAGGAAAGTGGAGTTGGCAGAAAGGTCATTAGAAGATTAGGTTAGAAGGAACATATTTTCTCCCTTCCTCCAACTGAGGCTGCTGTAAGAGAACAGGATGCTGAGAATAAGTGTGTCAGAAACATTTCTGTGTAGGTGCTGATCTGTGGGTATGCCTATATCTGGGGAAGTCAGTATGCATGTGGGAGGGCTGCACATGCATGTATACTGGTTTTCCCACACTGTTCTTTGTGGCAATCACACTGTTCTTTTAAGGTCTGTGTCTCTGTTGTAAACTTTCTAAAAATCTGTAAGAACTTTGTGAAATGTGAGTCTTGCTGCTGCTCATGGATCCCTCCCTTCCTCCTGAGGTCCAAAGTGGAGAGCAGAGACCTCAGTGGATGTAGCTTGGCACAGAGCAAGCTCTCAGCTCACGGGAAAGAAGCATTTGGCACACTGGCTGACCTGAGCACTGGGGAGGGAGAAGGCTGGCTGACTTGGCATTGAACAAAGAGTGATTTAGGTGGTTTAATATGTCTGGATCCTTTAAAAAGTAGTGCTGTGCTTTGGGCTGGCACCTTTGGCAGAAATGCTCATTTCATAGGAAAATGTCAGAACCCATCATACCTAATCACTTGGCAGCTTCCAGAAATTTTATCCAGTGGCAGCAAATATCCAGCAGACACAACAGAAAGAACAAAATCAATCCAAAACATGTGATTGCTTATCAAACTGTTGCTTTGCTTGGCAAAAATTTTCAGTGGAAGTATGGATTTGTACAGGGACTGTTCAGATGCTAGGCCTGTTTCAGTGCACAGTCCTCAGTGCATATGCTGGAACATTACATCATTGTTCTCAACACAACACAAATACTGCAACAGGGCAATGTCAGTAGGTAGTGGGTAGTGTATAGTAAAGCAGGGAAAAGTCTTTCCTACCATCTTCTCACTGAAGTCCATAGTTCTACTAAGAGCCTGTTAAATGCTCCAAACATTTAGTATTTTGAAATACACCACCTTACTTGATTTATCTTAACAGGGCAGGAATTTTTGTTATACTTTTTCCTATCCCAGAGTGGAAAGTGCATATATGGATTCGTAGCTTTCAAATCTTCTTCCAATCACCCTTTATCTGGTGGCTATAGATCTATGTTTTACAGGAAACATATACTTTAACAAGAAACTGTCTTGTTTACTGAATTACCTCAGATGAGCCTAAGCATTTGGATTAGGTAACATCCTCCTGTTGCCAGTGCTGTCAAGGACCTCATTTTGAAGCTCCCAACCACCAGCACTTGCACTGTCACTCTGAACTTCTGCGTCTGATTTCCCTTTGTTTTGCATCAGCTCCCAAGTGATTTTGCTGCACATTGAGTTGTGTCTTCTAACCTCAGATGAACCTTGGATGGTTCCATATGCCAGTCAGACTCGTACAGGTCCATCTCAGGGGGAGGCACCAGCAGGTACTGGTGGATGCAGTCCAGATTCTCATCTGGGGAGAGGAATATTTCTGAACAGAGTTTGGGAACTTTCTTTGCTGTCAGCTGTTCCAGGAAGAAAGTGTTGCTGACTCATGCTGTGCATAATATCCCCCTCCATTAGAGCAATTGGATCATAATCAATCACAAACAACAGAATGTTTACTAAAAAGACCAAGGATATTTTCTATCCCTCTCAAGGTAACAAAGCCTGGACTGCCTGTCAACTTCTGTTTAGAACAGCTCTGTCTGTAAATAGCTGGCTTCATTTTGCGTTAGATGAAAATAGATGGGAACGTGCCTTCTCCTGACACCTTCCCTGCAGATCTGATCCAAGTATTTTGCATTAGCCCAGCTTCCAAGTTCCTACGCAGGAGATGTGTTGGCCAGAGCACAATGTACTGTGGATATTTGCTGATGATGATCCTGAAGATCATCGATGCGATACAAAAAGACAAGTACAGACTTGACAGCTCAGAAAGCTGCTGTGAGGATTTGTCATGTATATGGAGTACAGAGGTTGTTTAAAATAAACCTTATGTGGTTCCTTCTCTTTGCTCCAGAGTTTGAGAATTTTGTGCCACACTGTCCAACTGTGACTACTGCAAAAGCAGCTAATTCTGCCTGGCTCCCTCACCTCTTTGGAAATAAGAGGGACAGGGGGTCACTGTTTGGCTGGCACACTGAGGTGCTACTGAAAACATGGCTGATCACCAGATGAGCAGAGGCTTGGAAACAAATATCAACCAAATACTCCGAACCAACCCTGCAGCATTACATGAGATTTGCCACCCTAAAACAGAGATCTGCCTCACTTCTAATTTGAGTAAGGATCTGATAGCACCTTTAAAAGGGCCAAATTGTGTATCCCTGGTCTCTGGCTATATCTCAATGCAGCTGTTCCCAAAGTATCTAAACCCTTTGTGTCTTATTTCAGCAGAACATAGTGGAGTTGCTGGTGGTTTTCTACTTCCTGCCTTCAGCTGTGACATGATGCTCCACAACTTTACATGGTTGCCTGTTTCCTTCCAAGAGCAGAGAATGTATTTTGGCTGAGTGGGATGAAACAATGCTATGTATTCTTTCCAAAGATGGTTGCAAGATGCAAAGTACTCTAGGGGAGGAATGGGTAAAAGAAGTATTAGAATATTGCTAATGTCTTCATTCACGGATAGCATCAAGTTCATGGTCTTATACTAGTGCAGAAAGCTACTAAAAATCTAAATATGACCATAGCTAGGACAGTTCTTTCTCTTTATTTTTAAGTGGGGCATTTGGTTGAAATCTGAGGATTACTCAGGTTCATGGGCATTGCTGCTGCTCTCTAAGGTCACAGGAATGTCAGAGGATTATTGAAAGGGAGCCCAAAGTTAGCTAGGCGTCTTTTACTGAATGTGCACCATATAGCTGCTTGTTATTGGAAATCAATACCACTCATGGACTCATCAGGGAAAAACAGTTACTGAAGCTGGAATGCTACAAAGAACCACAACTAATTCAGCTGACAACCTGCAGCTCAGCCACTACATCTAAAGCTAAACTTCCCTGACATTGTGTTGAAACCCAGGATTGCACGAAACAAAAATCAAGCTTAACAAAATGGACAGTGGACTTATATAAATGATGATTAATTTATCACTGAAAGCTTTTTTTCTCTCCAAAGATAAGCTGAATCTAACCAGAAGGTTTGTGTATTTCAGTGCATTAGATCATACTGCTGTATATTTCATGAACAGAATATTTAATGAATGTTCTTTTAGCTTGGTTTTATTTTGATGTCTTTCTATAGCCTTTTAAAACAGATTTGTTTAAAAAGTAAATCACTGACAAAGATTAATGTTTGCTGGCAGACCCATTGCAGGCAAGAGGCTTATCCATTGCCCCTTAGTGATTCTGTACGTCTGGCTCACATCCCTCAAGCTCTTTACAAACAATAAATGTGATAAACTTTTCTCCAAGCTGAGCAAGGGGGGAACTGAATGGATATGCTCAAGTGGAACAATGTTTCTCTGTGTCTGAGTTCGTTACATATAAAACATGAGACGTACCTTGGCAGGTGTGGCGGGTGTCAGCAGGCAGGTGCACGCAAACGCCGACCGATGTTTTAAGCACAGGAATGCATAAACATGTACAGAGGTGGTTGTGTAGCCACACAGAAGATTTAGCAGAAGCTGCACGAGCAGGCTGTGTGTACATAGACAAGACATGTATATGGCTTTTTATGTCAATCTGCATGCATGGACATGGGCTGTGGCAACTCATGCAGGGATGGAAGTACGGAAGCTGTGCGGGCCCCACGCAGGTATCTGGACCCCTGTGAATACGCAGTTGGGAGCGGCTCTCGCCTACATCACAACAGCGGGGCTCTCCCCGGCTCTGACACACTCACCGGGCGGCCCGGGGACAGGGCATGCCCTGGGAGCCCAGAGCGCGGCGGGTCCGTNAGTGCGTGGGGTACAGGCCGCCCGCAGCGCCCATCGCGGGGAGCCCCGGCGGGACGGGCAGCGGCAGTGGGAGCACTGCCGTCCCCGGGCGTGTCCCCTGCGAGCACCGGGACTCTCTTCCCTCTCCGCCCGCGCCCTTTAGGGACCCTTTTGGGGCCGGTATAAGCCTTCAGAGATGCCATAAAACACGGAGCAAAAGTCGGTGCAGGATACAGCATTTCTTCAGGTTTTTTCTGCCTCCTAATCTGTGCACCCACGCTCCATACTCCAAACAAGCCAAGACTGTGCCACGGGACCAGCATCAGTTTGGCAGTCAGTCATGCTAAGCCAGAAGTCTGTTCACCCCAAATTACTGTGTCGATTTAACAATGTTAATGAGCAGTTTAGTTAGAGACTGTCTCAGTTTGTTACGAGCCCTGACATGCCACTGCTTCACCTGCCTTACAGGCACAAACACAGCACGCGAGCACCTGGAAACCCAGACCTTTCACCTTCACCTTGCCACCCCACAGCGTGACACACGTGAAAGTTTCCATTGCTGGCGTCACTGCTCCAGAGCAGCCACACGCTGCAGCCTCCCTCGCTAATACACAGGGCCAGCTGAAAACTTCCATTACTGAGCCAGGAGCCACTCTCCCCTGGCAGGGCTGACCAGGGCTTCCTAGTTCTTAACGGGTGGATCTCCAAGAACGGTCCTGATGCAGTGGCTGCTCTTGGGCAAAACGCCTGTTAGAATCAGCTGAAGCCAAAGACATTGGAGGGAACAAAGTCATCTGGCAGATGAGAAGACCAGGAAGGTGAGAGGCTGGACAGGGCACCTTTCCCCTACACGCTCTCAGCTGGTCAGAAGAGAATGCTCTTAACACGTGCTTTCCTGGCAACCTGGGGTCACCTCCTGCCCCAATCTGGGACCCTTCTCTCATCCCAGTTTGCTGTAAGGTCCATTAAAACCTGTTAAGAAGAACTAGAGCTCGAGAGTAAGGGAGGATGGAGCAGGACAAGAAAAGGAAAATTTCACAGGAAATGCAGAAAGATTCCCTATTTTAATGGTAATGTGGACACTGACATTAAAGCAGGAATGGGAGATGGTGCAGGAGAGGCTTTAAACTCCCTGTACAAACAGAAATACAAAAGCTCCTTTGGCCACAGTGCTAACAGTAGAACCTGTAAATATTTCATGATTCTCTACGGCAATTGTTTGACCCCTTTGATCCCCATGCTACCAGAGGCAATTAACAGAAAACTGTTGGGGAATCACTTCACTGAAAAATTTAGCAGTCAGGTAGGGTGTGAAAGCTAAACGGCTCTGAAAATGTTCAGGTCTCACATGGCAGGATCGCTTACAAATTAATATCGCATAGCAAATGCCTGGAAAAAACTCTTCTTGAAGGTGCCAGCTAGGCCAGCGCTGAGGCACAGGAGGAATGAAGCGATGAGAACCTGTGGCTGTATGTGCCGCAGTCCCTGCACAGAGCTGTGGTGAGCCAGGTGCCAAGCGGCTGCTGCACTGTGGGCACTGCAGCCACATCACCGCTGCCCCAGGAATGCCACAAAACTTGCACTGCGGTCCTGCTGCCACCGCACTGCTGTCCCGGTCTCTGCGCTGCGGTTACTGCTGTTGTCACTTTAATAAACAGTGTTTTGCTGCCAGGCTGCCACCTCACCACCACCCCAGCTGCCGAGGGGTCACCATTCCTCTTCTGTTGCTGAACTGTGATCTGCAGCCACACGAAAGACACTATAGGACCCTCATGCTCTTCTGCTCTGCAAGGGAAATAAGTATGCTCCCTTATGCTTCACAACACTCTTTTGCCACTTGGCCACTTCAACACTATCCTATGAGGCCAAAATTATATGAAACATCCTCCTCACGCTCCCTTTTCTTGCCACTTTCCCACTTTGCTGCATTATCATACACACATCCCTTGCCAACTACACCTGTGAGTCACAGCACTGCTCTTGCACTGTACTGAGCTCCTGCCACTGCAGGGCCACTTTAAAACACTGCTGTCCCACTGTCCCACATAAAATCAGCCCATACTCACACTGCACTGTCACCAGGTAAGTCTGTGGCATTGTCCTCATGCTAATTCACAGCCGTACTTCCAAAACTGTGGCATTGTGGTAACACTTCACTTGCTGCCTTCTGCTACAGCAGGATGGTGTTGTCAGATCAGCACAGCCCTTTGCAAATATCACACCACAAGTGATCACTGCTTTATAGAATGGCTCTTGTCTGGAATATTGTATTACTACATCAGCAGACTGTTAACTCTTCTGTCAAGCTACAACACTCCACAATTATCACACCCTTGCACTGCCAAACTCCTACCACATGGCACCAGTATCACATCTCTGTTCTGCCCCAGGATTGCGTTACCACACCACTGCATTGTCAGTGCCGTGCTCTCCAGGCACTCGGAGCTGCACGCACTGCATCCTAACCCAGGATAAACTCTACAGCAGAGTGCTCTTCTGCAACTGCCACGCCAAGCCAGTGTGCAAACATGTCATTAGGCTAAGATAACATCCTGGCTTATACTTAATGCATCATTACACTACCCTACTTTTGTTAATTCATGTACCACTCAATTACAAAATGGTAAAATAACCTAGAAGAGTATTACCACTTAATGGTACTAGAACATCACTGCACCAATATAGCATAAGCCTAATTAATAAAATATTACTGCATCCTGTATCCTGGCAGTATCTTAGCATTCTCCTAGAGTACACACCCACAGTGCACTATATTGCTGTGCTGGTTATATAAACACGACGCTTCTTCCTTCACTCTGTCTTTTTTTCTGCACAGCTACAAATCTGTCTCCCTCAGACACAACCCTCTAGTCCTGAACTGCTCCTTTTTGCTGTTACTGCAATAATGACATCCCTCGTGGAATCATCCCTGCAATCTTTTCTGTGTATCTGATTGTACCCCTGTGGTATCTGCATCTGCGACCGCATCACTGCACCACCACGGAACAGGGTGATGATGTTCCACATCTGTAGAGCTGGGACAAGATATACTGGTGCTGCTGGACCACAGTGCTCTGCTGTTGCGGATATGCATCACTGTGCTCCTCTCCTATGTACTGCAAAATTACTGTTTTAACTGTTTCACAGTGGGCTGTGTGGGCTAGAAAGCAGTTCTCATTTAAATGGATTATCTGCTGAGCTGCTGCTGTCTTCTAATCACAATGTGGAGCAGACTGGTGTTACAGCACCTGCAGCCTCAGACTGCAACCCTGGACATGTCTGCACCCATGACCCTGCCACAGCCCAGGCTGCAGCCTGGGCTTTTGCAGGTGTAAGTCCTTGCCTGTCTCAAACCTTCTTGCACATTTTTACACAATGCTGGGCATTTATTTCTTCATCCGCAGAAACAAAATTTGTATCATTCTGTGCCATGACAGAATTTCCATACATCTTACTCCTGGGCCTTTATTCATCCCAGGATTTTGATATCACTACAAAAAAAAAAAAAAACCAAACCAAACCAAACCAAACCAAACCAAACCAAACTAAACCAAACCCCAAAAAACTTTGTGTATCTCTTTCTGTAACCAGCTCTTTGTGTATCCTAAATTATAGTTCCCCATCTTGCCCCTGTACAGGGGGATCTACTACAGCCCACTCCTAAAATCTCCAATAAATTTTCATTCTGTCATAGTTACTTCAAAGAAAGCAAGTGAGAGATGAATACAGAGAGAAAAGGGAATAAATAACACTACGTTCTAAAAGAAAGATGCTGGTGTGAGTGTGTGTGTGTAAGCACTGGAGCAATGTACTCAACAAAAAAGTGAAAACTAGAATTGTATCTCTCTCAGTTCTGTAAAGGGCATTGTTCAACACCACAGATAAATTTTGTTACATTTACAGCTTTCAGAAGTGTCTTTTGACACTGGAATGTGAGCAGCAGAGCAGGTAAAATAAAGATGCTGTTCAGGTAAGGATTGAGTTGAAAACCAGAGGGGTTTCTGTGAGTGGGAGACTTGGTATGGATTTGTTTGTATTTGTGATGCTTTGGGGACACACAGATCCATAGACTTAAAATCTCTTAATGGATACATCTTTACTACCCTCAGAACTACAGCGTAAGTCAGAGCCAAGATCATGCATTTCAAAGCCTGGTGCTCGAACATTGCTTTTTGTAACCTGGTTGAGCATCAAGCTGCTGATCAGGCTCTTTCTTATCGTTACAACAAAATTTTAATCTAGACTTTGGGTGCACCATTGGCACAGGGAGGGTAATACTCATTTTGAGTTAAACACAACTGTAACATTCCTATACATGAGACTGTTAGTGAGGATGGAAAACTGTAGTGCTTTGGAGAGAACAGATGTGATTTGATTTTTATCTGGAGTAGTCAAGATGAACAGAATTAGAAAACACTCCCATGTTAATACGGGTGTATCACCTCCTTCTGCCCAATTACAAAAATTTTTCTAATTCTCTCTGAATGGGCTCCCTGCAAAGCCTCCCAAACACACATTAAAAAATGAAAAAAAAAAAAAAAAAAAAAGACATGAAAGGAAGAAAAGACTCAACGATAACAAACTCCAGAAATCATAACTCTGGTTTAATCGATCATTTCCAGGGCTGGAACTTAGCCACTCAGGCTACTGGCTTATACCTATAATTGTGCTTCTGGAAGATTGCAGTTACATTAATCTTCCCAGAGATTACATTTTCCAGTAACATCCTTAGATGTCTCTAAAAGAAAATTTCAAGCTAGTCTCCCTCTGCCTTTTCATTTTTAGAGGGTAACCCTGTTGGGTAATTTCACTACCAAAAGCAGCTAAAAGCGACAGCTTTGTACCGAAAGAGCTTGCAAACACCAAAAGCATCTGTTCCATTCTAACATAGTGACTGGGAAGGCTTCGGAATTGGGTCAGGTTTTTTTGGTTTTTTTTGTTGTTTTTTTTTTGTCGTCCTCCCCACTACCTTCTCCTGACAGTTTCTGCCATCAGAAATGATTCATATGCTGATTGTACAGAAATGTACCATAAGGAGATGTAAACAAATACAGCAAAGCAAGGCGAGGAGCCAGAGAGATGGAATCTAATAAGTAAATAGTTTTTAAAAATCCGCTTCTCTGACTCTCACCCTCAGCAGGCAGAGCCACAACTTCCCCCGGCGACAGGGAAAGCACCGGCACTTCCCCCGTCAGCACCACCGAGAGCGCCCTCCGCAGCGCCCGGCGGGGCCGGCGGTGGCCGGGGCTTCTGACCCGCGTCCCGTCCCCGGCGCGGAGCCCTCCTCGGGGCCGACCCCGCAGCGCCCCGGCCGTGCCGCAGCGCCGGGAGAAGTTCGGCAAGGGCGGCCAGGAAGCAGTGCATTTACAGCTGCGGGCTGCGCCCCGGGGCGCGGGGGGCGCCGGAGCGAGGAGCCGAAGGGCCGGGAGCCGCAGGAGGAGGGGGCGCGGAGGGAAGGCGGGCGGGAAGAGAGGGAGGGGTGGGTGGCGAGGGGCGCTTTGCCCCTTACCTGGCCAAAGACCGAGCTGAGCATGGGGTGCAGCTGCTGGATGAGGGGATCCGCTTCCACTGACTGATCGCTGCCGCTGGACTTGGTGGAGCACTTGCTGCTGGATTTGGACAGAGGTGAAGCGCCTTCCGAGAGCTTCAGGGACTCTCTGCTGGACCTCTGCCTGTGACTGAAGAAAAAGTCCTCCTCTGCCTCCTCCCCATCCCTGTCTGAGAGCTGATGCTGGTCCTGGGGGTGACCGTGGCTGGCGTGCGGCGGGAGGTGGTGATGCTGCCTGGGTGTCCGCACCGGTTCCTTGCCGCTGCCTCTCCTTGGACCTCCTTCCGCCAGCTCGGGCTGGCTCTCCCCCCGTCCATGTGACAGCTTCCCCGCGCCCCTCGCTCCGTCCTCCCAGGCGCCCGGGTGGCAGAGCGGCCTGCGGGCACTGGGCTCCCCGGGGAGCTGCTCCTGGCTCAGCTCCCTCCCCATCTGCCCGCCTTGTCCTTTGCCGTCCCGGACGCGGCTGCCACGGGGCTGGGGTTGGCCGCCCGCCGCCCGCCGGCTCCCCGCCGCCTTCAGCAGCGAAGTGCGGGACTCGCTCTTCGCCATGGAGGAGCCGCTCATCGCGGGGCCGCTAGAGCCGCATCCCCGGCCGGGCGGAGCGCTGCCGCTGCGGGCAGGGCTGCGGCGCGCCGCTCACGGCATGTCCTGCGGAGACCCGCTTAAATCCCGCACCGCGGCCCATGTGACAGCGCAGACAAAGGCCGCGGCAGGGGCGCTCCGGCGGGGGCTGGCGGGTGCCGTCTCCCCC
>VZTZ01031129.1:271255-283450 GCA_013400955.1 Drymodes brunneopygia
ACCATCGCCCCCGGCGGCGCGGACGGCGAGGTTGGCGGCGGCGTCCCGGGGGCGACGGTGCGGGAGGCCTGATTCCCGAAGGTCCTTCAGCTCCCAGGGAAGGGGCTGAGTGCCTCCGAGGGCAGAGCCGGGAAAGTGAGCACCCCTGCCCCCGGGGTGACCCACCTGCCCACACTTGTGCTCCTCGGCCAGTTCCTCCACGCAGCAACTGGGACTCAGCGCGGTGTGGGGGTCGTGGCCCACCTGAGCGCTCTGCCTGTGTGCTCAGCCTACCGACACGGGGCCGCGGTGGACACTGGCCCCATAGGTCGGCACCTATAGGTCTGATCGCTCTAATAGAGAGGATTCAAAGCCTTGATCCAGATTTCACAAAGTTCAGGAGAGGAGGTTGGGCTGCTACGTCCCTGGCATAGCTCACAGGAGAAGTTTTGATGCAGCCTTTGAAACAGACATAGAAGCTTTGCTAGGGGACATTACGAAAGGATATAAAAATGAAGAAATTTGTACCTAAAAAGCCAATTAGTTAACGTCTTTTTTATCAAACACAAGTAATTAAGTGGCAACAGGTGATTCAATAATGATGTTCTGTTTAAAAACAGAAAGAGATAATGGCATCAAATCAGGCATATGTTTCCAATGGGGAAAGGTCCCAGTTGCTTCTTGCTCATCCTCAGACAGTGATTATGCCTCACTGCCAGACTTGGATACCTCAGCAGTTTATCTACCCAGAAAGATGAAGGTGTGATTATCGCATAATAAGCTTACTCATGCTCACTCTGCTCTTGCTGGCACATGCACAGCAGTTACTATGTGATGACAGTCTTCTCTGCAACAATCCAAGTGCAACTGATCTGCAGCCTGGGGTCCCATTGCAGCCTGTGCTGCTGTGTCCCCACCACTACAGATAAATATGCTGGTCAGGGCAAAGCTGCCATGGAAAGAGGAAGATGCTGCAGGAAGTGGCTCAGTGTGCTCCGTCTCCTCAGCTGTGCTATCAGCACCAGCTGCACAGCAGCCATGTGCAATTCCTGAACAAGGTGCCCTCCATCCATCCTCAGGATGGCAGAGAGCAGAAGAGGCTGGCCCCTCTGCCCCTTTCCCATTTAGGATGCTTGGCAGTAGCTGTTATGGTGGCTAAATGGGCTGTTGAAGGGGTTCATGGCAGGGATGTTTGTCAAGCACCAACTTTCCATTCCAACCTGCAGTGTCATTTCAGCTCCTAATTATAGCCAAGATACCTTTTGGGGTTTTGTCGTGGGCTGTTCTTTTATTTCAGAACAGGCTGCTCCTGTTTGCTGTCAGCAGTGCAGAATCACTACTCATGGCTGGATGAACATGACTCCTGGCTTTCCCTAATGCACCTGCATTGCTGGAGCCATGGCTGCTACAGGGGTCCTCCTGCCAGGAATCTCATAGGTAGCAGGAGGCTGAAATGAACATTTCTTAATAGCTCAATAGCTCTCAATAGGGAAGTTAATTCCATCAGGATGTAACATCGCTCCTAGAGAAGCTACTGTTTTTGGAGTTATAGCTGGTGCTGACGAGGCATTGTTGTGAGGCAGTCCCACAGGTAAGATTCCTCGCCAGTCTGACTAACACTGCCCTCACCCTCCTTGGGGTCTTTTGAGCTATTCATGAGGACTCTAGTGCCATTTCTGTCTACAGGTGGGTTGTAGCTCCTAGCCTCAATCAACTGAGCACTGCAGAATTTGGACATATGCCTCATTAGTGAGAAGGGACTCACTAGAGCAGGTGTGATTCATCACTTTGGAGAGCACGTCAGGGATCAGGGCATGAAACGGCCTGACTAACAGAGGCGATAACAATGCAGGCAGGGGCCATGTTACAGAACCGAGTAATAAAACAGCAGCAGCAGCTGAAAAAACTGTGTAATGGGACAGAGTGAGAGCACAAAGCAGAAACCTGGCTGTCCACAACACCTGTATCTGGGTTTCAGCTGGAAACAAACCCTGGCTGTTGAGAGAATCTGGATTACATCCTCCCACAAATTCCTTTTGGAGCTTCTTCATGTATCTCTTTTTCTAGACAAATTAATCTTGGGATCCCAGTGGCTGCATAGCATCCACTGCATACTAAAAAGCTAGTTATTCTGGAGCCAAATGCCAGGGAAAAACTGCCCCACTGCAGAGAGAAGCACATTAATTCCAGAACAGCTGAGCAGTGATATGTGCAGGGACATCTCTCCAGAGAGAGCGTGGCTCCTCTTCCATCTGGCAGCACAAAAGAGGACAGGCCTGAATCCTCAAGACATGAAGATTATATTATGTAACACGCACGCTTGCTGCTTCCCGAAACAGAGCTAAGTTAAACTATCTGTGTGATTCAGTCCGAGGCCAAGCCAGAGAGGAGCTTCGCTTCCCTCCCGAACCTGGGGGATTCTGGAGCAAGTGAGTAGCCTGAGGCTGGCGGAGGAAGGCAGATCCAATTCCAGCGTGCAATGACAAACAGCACTGCCTGCAAGTGTAAAATCGTGGCTTTCTGTAAGAGTGTTTATCAAAAAGCATGCCCATGAGCAAATGCATGAGCATTTTCAGGGGAAGGGTTTGGTCAATTCTTTTTGTCTTTACTTATGCAGAGAGACAATTTTTGACAAAAATGGGAATACTGTTAAAACAAACAAGGGCTGCATTGCCTGCCCTGAATTCCATTTCAGTTAAAGGCCTAGAAAAGGAGTTTTTAAGAGTAAAATGTATGAGCACTGCCCATAAAAAAAAAGTCTCCAGCAAGCTGTTGATGGGAAGGCACAAAATGTCTGGGATGTTTTGCAGCAGTTCTCTTGGTTCTAGTTTCTTAGTCTTTATTATTTCTCTCACCTGCATTTTCAAGAACATAATCTTCTAGGGTAAGTATGATACCACACAATTAGCTAAAGCAAACTAAATTCTAAGCTGGTCTGGGCTGAGAATCAGGATACCAATCAGGAATCTGTCCTGTAACAGAATATGAACTGCCTTGCCCTCATTTATGGCCTTTTAGAGGACCTAAGAAACACATCGTGTTTTAATAGTCATACAGACGCCAAGTGCTGGTCTTCAGGCATATTGTATTTGGACAGGCATCTGTCTCCTCCAGAGGAAGCAAAAAGCACTGACAGCTGGAGATTCTGTTTGCTCGAAGATTTGGTATTGCTCTTCAAGTTTTTCTCCACAGGAGAGGAATAATCCTGACAGTATTACAAAGGCATTATTGTTCCAGCTGTAATCCCTGTGCTCAAATCCATCCTTCAGGTTACTTGCATCCTGATTGCAAAGACAGAACTTCCCTTTGTATTTGTCAGGACAGTGGCAGATAGATTGCATGTCACTGTTTTCTATGGTCAAATAGCATTGAAGGTGGAAAGGCTGCAGCGTGATCCTCTAAAAAGCCTACAGGAATGGGAAAGGAGGATGAAGGGCAATGGAACAAAAATAACAGTCCACAAGAGAAATGGATGAATGACAGGAAAAACACAGCTGTAGAAAACCAGATGACAGAGACATAAGGGGCCCAAGAAGTGTGTAGGGCCAAGGTGAAGCTCCCTATACATCATAATGTAAATATATAGGGCTGGCCAGAGGGTCAGGCTGCACCCACAAAGATTGCAGTGGGAAAAACAGGTAAGTGCAATCATCAGTGTGGAAGAGGGGAAGTTTTTCCAAAGAGAAGCAACAAACCTTTTCATGGTGATGTTTTGTGAGGGCATAGACCTGGGCTTGCCTCTATAGCTCCATGTTGCTGTCATATGAGAGGCCAGACAGAGAAGGAGACCACATTTCACAGAGAGATGACTCTTTCTTAGCTTGTAAAAACACACATGAAAGAAGATGTAACAGAAATTCTGCTTTACAATGGGACAGATACAACTGGGCTCCTTGAGCTACCATGCGTGGCCTAACTTTAGCCAGATTCCTATGAAGGAATCCAACCTTCCCTACTTCAAGCATGTAACAAAAGTAAATAATTTTCCTGGAATCACTTTTCACCCTACCTCCTTCCTACACACCCTTTTTGAGTCTCAGTCTCAATTCACACAGCTAGGAATGCAATTAATTAAGCTGATATAGCTGGCTCAGCTTGCAGTTGTAGAGCCCACGGCTGGCAAATGTCACCTCTTTCATATCAGACATCTCTGTTGCCAAACTACAGTCAACTTCACAGTCACATCTCTGCAGAAAGCACTGCTGTGCAAGTGCAGGTGAACCACAAGGCAGGCAGGAAGCACATTAAAAGAGAGGTCTGAGTACAGGTTCCAGGAAAAAAAACCTCAAACCTCTGAAAATCACTGAAGCAAAACTGATGTGTTTAAACAGTGGCAGTTGTCTCTCTCTCCATTTGACACAGTATTGAGGCATAAAATGATAATGTGACAAATAGTAAATAACAAAGGGATGCTCAATTGGTCAGCTCATCTTTGGTTTACATTGAGAGCAACAATTAACTTAGGAGGGAAAAAATTAAATCACTTCATAATTTTCCACTTTTCAGAAGACCTGGTCAAAGCTCTTTGGTAAGAGCAAAGCTTTTCACAAGCTCATGCAGATGTTTTACAAGCACAATAAACTACGTATGTGATGGAGTCATCTCTTTCTGAAATGTGATCTGGACTATAGGATTATGGGTGCTTTTCAGAGAGACAGGTGGACTCTTCAGCTGCATTTAAAAGGATCCCTGGTTATTAGGTAAAAAGCCTGCTTTTTTTTTTTTTTNTTGCCAGTTAAAAAAAAAAAGAAAAAAGGTTATTTGTCAGCTGCCTAAAGAATTACTTCAGGGAAAGGAAAGAAAGCTGCACTGAAGGCCAGATACTTGCAATACACACTGGAAGCAGTTTAGGGACAAAGCTGAATAAATTGCTATTGCTTGCTCATGGCCTGGCAGCCTGATCTCAGGCCAGTCTCCTGGCAAAGAAGACCTTTTGTATTTATTTTGGAGAGGGTTATTTTCCAGTGGGGAGAGTATTAAGGTGTATCAAGTTTATCATACATCAGTCCTCGTATTTTATTCTGCCACTTTTTAGGCACCGGGGAAATCAGAATAATAGTAGGTGCTGCTTTCATCCTTTTACTCTTTCAACACCAACAGCTAAAATATGAGCTGAACAACTCAATATGTCATGGAACAACTCAGTTATACAACATAAACTCAGTTATACAACAAACAGGCAAGAGTATGAAATAACTAGAGTGAGCTGAAATTCATTTGGGATCCACTGGAGTGAATCACTCATTATCTCCAGGGCAGCTGTTCTCTCTCCATAGAGCTGCTCTCTCTCAAATTTTTTATTTAATGAACATTGATACTCATACATAACCAGCACAGTTTTAAGTAGAATATAGCTCCAGGGAGAGACAGGATTTGGCACATCTGGTTTATAACCAGAAAGAAAGCTGTTACAAAGGAAACTGAGTTACAAAAGGTGGTCAGGTTTCTGTTAGCAGCCAGTAGTCCCTTTCAGATGAAAAACAGCCCTAGGATGCCACTGGGGGAAGGACACCTTGTATCAGCAGCAACTGGAACAGCTCCTGTGCAAGCATGCCCACCTCCCTGCTGAGCCAGCACGCTCATGGAGGGAGAGGAGCAAGATGCTGCTACCAGTGTCATTGGCACAGGAAACTAGACAAAGGCACTGAGAATTCCTTACCTTTAAGGACTTTTTTTTTCAAAAATTAAATAAAAGACCTGATGTCCTGAACAAAATTACAGCTTAGGTAGTATCACCTTGCCTAAATTACCTTTCAATTTCAGATAAAGTATTTTAACAACTGTACAGATAAGTTTGTTGCAAAATGCCTCATATGCTTCATTTCAAAGGGGTGCTGTGTTTTGGTAGTGGATCTAACAACAGCTCATTAGTACAATTAGTTAGTTACATTAGTTATACTGAACAATGTCAGGTTTTAGTAATTTCCAACAATTCCTTTAAACATCTAGAGAAGCATTTCTATTTCATAATTATTAGAGGATCAAATTGACTTGTACAGAATAAGTAGTTTTATCTGGGCAGTGGCAAAAATCAGCTTTGCAATTTTCAGGCAGTCAGCATACACTGGTGTGTAAGCAGGGAACTGGTGTCAAAAGATGAGTTAATGACCACCCTGACTGCCCATGATTTTGCCTGAATCACAAATGATAAATTGTGGTATTTCCCCCAGGAACCCAGAAGAGTTCCTACAAGGATTTCAGCTTTACTGCACTATAGCTCAGTCCCTTTCCATGTGAAGCACAGGCAGTAACATTTGCTTTCCAAAGGGGTTCTTGGGCTTTTGGATTTAAGATTCTCTGTTCAGATACAAAGGAGAAAGTGTTGCAAGCTTCTAAAAATCTTTCAACACAGCATGTACAGAAGCTGGTGGAAACAGAAATCTGCCTCTGGATATGACTTCTAAATACAAAGTGTGGACATTTGCTGTTATGTTCTTTGTCTTTTGAGGCGTGTTTTAAGGAGATGTTAATATTTGCTGTCTGAAGTCCAAGTTTACATCTCTCTTTTATCTCCTTATTCATAACATCAAACTGTTTTTAAACTGTGTTTCCTGCATTAGTTTACTTGAAAAGCTCTCTCTTTGGGCTATCTTTATGCTTTGGGCTTTGTTCAATCTGAACAATATAAGTCTGAGCTGAATCAAACCTCTGAAAAACATCTCCTTAAGTAAACATGAAGGGTTCATATTCTAAATATGCCAGTTTTAGTATGAAGGCTCCCTCCTAATCTTTACTAAAATATATAAACATTGGGAAGAGCTGGCAATTGCCTAAAATAGCTGAATCAGTGTAAGAGAAAAAGGAACGATCATTTACAATGAAATAAAATCTTAAAAACCATAATTCCAAAATTAATCATTGATTATCAGAAACATTTCTTTTTTATTCCTTTTTAGTGGCTTTCTGGGATATCCACTGCCAGGAAACAAGTAGTTCCCAGTTTCCAGGTGCTCTCATCTGTTTACCCACTGCGGAAAACCTAAGGCATAGTAGGATCTTATCAACACTGGCACTTTATGAAATGTCTTAATTACCTCAATTTCCTATAGCTTCTTTCTCTTTCCAGATGATTTAGAGCTGCAAACAAGGCTCCCAGAAGACTTTATAGAGACTCTGCTCATGACACGAATTAAATATGTACATGACAGCAAGTCATACACTTTCTAATAATATCAAATATTTAAAAATATACATTGTCTGAGCTTAGACATTTGAAATGTATTGTTAATGGGTTTGTGCATTAAAGGCATGAGGACTAATGACAGACGAGGCAGATCAAATAGAGGTTTTTCCTGACACTCTGGCTCTGAAGGACTCAAATGTGGATAAGACTGTTATGTAAGACAGGCTTTTCGATATCACTGAAGTGCTTTACAATTAAGATTGAATATTAATAAAAGACTTAAACTGAAAACCTCCAGCTATTAGAAGGATTAGGACTTTGCAGTGGGCTAGGGGAATACATACTATGTCAAAGCCATTTTCTTGGTTGTGATCAAAGGCAGAAAAGGCTGTAGCAGAAACATCACAGAAGAAGGGGAATAGAGCTGCAGCATCACATAACAATATTGATGATGATGATGATTATTATTATTAATAATAATAATGATAATAATAATAGTAATAATAACAGCAGCAGCAGCAACTACTTGTGCAGAAGAAAAAAGACAAAACTTAGGAGTGGTGCCTAGAGACTCTTACTCAGCAATGTGCCCTCTGACAGAAGGTATCTGCACAAGAATGGAAAAACATCTGCTCATTTACACCCCTGTGGCTGTACTGGCTGTCCTGGGAAGAGCATGTGAGAACAGATTTCCTACTCAGTACTTTTGTCACTCAGTGGCAACATCAGCTCCTCACACCAGAGCAATGGCCAAGAGGAATGAGCATGGATGTTTACAGGGCTCAGTGCTACATAAATAAACTGAGGTATATTAGATTTATTTTCTGGAGATTGAAAATATTTTCCAAAAACAGTATCTCAAGGAAGTGCCCTAAAGGGTATTTACTTTGAGAGCCCAGGGCATTTCTCTGTGATTCTCATGGGAACAAATGCTCTGATAGTTTCATTGTGTTCTACTGAAATATCAGGTTGTGATACAGTGTAATCAGGCAAATAGTATTGGCTGCATTTTGAAAATATTTCTTACTTACAAGGTATCATCCTCTTGGAAAAATCTGGAGACTGCCCCTCTGCCAGTGTGTCATTCCCACACCATGACTTCTACTGCAGGGACTGCCTGTAGCATGTTCCCTCCCAAGGCACAGCTTTGGCCACTGTAACTGTAAATGGTTCAGTTGTCCAGGTTCAGGAGCAGGGAGACAGCAAAAGCCTTCATTGGGTTAAGAAGAGACAGCTGGAAATGCGTCACTAATAAGGAATAACTTTGAAAGCAGTTTGGGTGTGGAGGGATTAAGGAATGCCATATGGTATCAGGAATAAAAAGATGCCAAGCAGTGTAACTTCAATGGAAAAGAAGAAGCTACCGAGATGTCCAGAAGAGCTGAAAGTCTGGAAATACAGAAGGCAATTGGGAAAACATAAATTGTGTGTGTATATGCTATGAATTCATGTTTATCTAAAAGCTGTGTATGCCAGTAAAAAGGAAGACAATCAGAATCTTTGTTTTTCTTAATACTCAGTTTTGATGCATTTGAAATGTTTAAGAGGCTCCAGTCAATTCTGGCAGTGAAAACTCCTTAGAAATCCATATACACTATGAGATAGTGCACTTCACATAAAAATGAAATGTAGAGATTTATTTTCTTTAGGCAAATATAAAAAAAGGGAAAGTGAAGCTGAAGAAATGCATGTGCCTGGCTGATTCTTGCCTTTTCAAAGATTACTAAGGGGTGTCTCTCCTGAGATTTTTTTTCAGAAAATTCAAATCAAGGTCTGTCCTCTTAATAGGGAATTGATTTCCCTCATCAAAGAACCAGCCTCTAGCAGTCATCCAGTCCAGAATTAAGTGCAAGTCAGATCTAAACTCCATGAAAACACAAAATACACCATACAAGAGATCTGAGAGATGTAAGCACATTTAGCTCAAAGATCAAATCATGGAGAACCACACATGGTCTATGATAACCAAGATGGGCTGAGAGAATATTTAGCATATGGAAGAAGAAGCCAGAAACGTCATGGATCAGCTTTGCACATTTTGCCAGCAGCAGCAGAGCTTTCACAACACGGACAAGACCTCTGCAGTGCCACCTCCAGTGAACTGCTCACAGGGGAAAGCTCAGTGATGCAGTGGGAAATTAATATGCTATCAGCTTTAAAGGAAATGAAACATTTATTAAATTAGACAATGGCACAGGAGTACCATGCTAGATGCAGGCTTACATGCAATTAAAAAATAAAACAACAAATAGAGCAAGGGATAACCAGGTAAAATTCAGAGATTACACTGATAGGCCTGTCACTATTAAAGGATTATACAGACTAGATATATGAGTAAATAGGAGACTGAAAAGCATTTAAGAGGCAATTAAGAGTATTGTTTAGTGTGCCAGAGGCACAGCAAGCCCTAGACTTGAGCAAATGGCAGCACAGGTAGGAAAGTTGGTACAACATTCTTTGGAATGCAAAGAAAAGCTTGATACTGATTTTCCAGCAGAAAGACACCAGTTGTATCTTTCAGACTTTCCAATGGCAGAAAGGTTTATTGGTCTCAGTCACTAACTAAGTAAAAAAGACAAGTGACAGAGAAAACCCAGCATGCTGCTTTCTCAGTGGCACTGACACTGTATTCTGTCACTGTGGATAACTTCCAGCCTCCATTATTTTCACTTCAGCAATGTGGTCGAAATCAGTATTAAAATAAGTTACCATTTATTGGCAAATCCTGTTGACAAAACTGTTGCAGTCAGATGCTAATATGTATTTAATATCATATAATTTGATGTGAGGCAAGTAAATCCAAATTATTCACAATGAATTAAAATTCTAATTGATCCTTAGGAAACTGTCAATTCGATTTATTTCTTTTTTGCAGTCTAAAGATACATGAAATGAGACTTGCCTGTACCATTGCTGTAACAATTAGCTGAAGCTTTCAGGCCAGTAGTATCTATTGGTTCATAAATTAGTGTCCTCTTCTACCTAACAGACTTTGCATAATTTTATTAATGAAGTTCCAAAGTTCATTACTACTTCAACTTATTATCCCTGGCTTGAAATCTTGAGGATTATCGACAAAGTTGAAATAAAAATACAATTACAGGAAAGACTATATTAACTAGATAAATAATTCTTGAAGTATTATTACTGTATTTACAACTAAAACTGCAACACATACTTCATGTATAATTTTGAGTATTTATAATGCAAACTAATAGTCTCTGACTCAACATATTAGAAAACCACACTAATAAAATAGGGTTTCTCACCTGTAGACAATGTATTTAACAAAATAAAAAATGAGAATTAGAACACTTATACTGAAAAAAACTGAAGAGGAACTGGGGGTTTGAAATAATATGAAGAGATAGATTAAAAGGAACAAACGCACAAGTTACACCTTGTAGTGCCCGGATCCACCAGCTTTACAAATACGACACAACATGTATCACCATTTATGATGATCAGTAACTCTAAACAAATACTCACAGGAGGCTGCAAACAGAGGAGGTTGTCCTAGAAGATAGGCATATGATGTAGAGAAACACAGAATACATTTCCAACTCCAGGAACAAGATTTTTGCCTTGACTGACAAAGTGACAGCTTGGGAGCAGTTATAATAAGTTGAAATAACTTAATCTAGATATGGTATCACCAAGTGGGCTTAGCACACCCTAACAACAGTAGTTTTATACATTGGCAGACATCATCAACTTTCTGCCACACTCTAAATTCTTCAGAGAATAATGAGGATATTTAGCTTTTATTAGTTAAAAGTCCTTATTAGAGCTGTGTATCATAGAGTGATTTTTTTTTTAATTTTGATGATGATGATCTGGTTTGAATAGAAGGGTGAGACACTGAGCATTTAAATAGTTTAGCCTCCCAGACACAGGAACTCTGTGGAAGAAGCCCAGCAGAAACACATGGTCGTTGAGCAGCTGAAATTCTGACTGATTACTGAATGTTATGCAAGCAGAGCCCCTGCACAGCTCCCTGCAGTGATTTCTGCTGGCAGGAGAGCCTGGAAATTGTAATGAAAAGCAACACTTGTCCATTACAATGGCAGTAGGGTGAATTGTACACATGTTCAAACAAGATGTCAATGCTAAACACTACTGATTACCCGCATAACGCTTCAGTCATTAACCCCATCCCTCAGCCTATGGTGTTGTCTCACTCCCAGAGAGAGCTGGGGAGTATGAAAGTTTTCTCACAATTATTTCCCCCAATCCAGTGCTATTCCTGGAAGCACAGTATGGTCATATTATCTGAATCCCCACTTGCTGCAGAAACACTGATCTGGAACATTGCATCCTGTACCCCTTGGAACAGCAAATGTTTTACAGGTCCTCCTGTGACCCAAGAGCCAGGAGGACAGCATGGGAGGAATCATCAGCAAGAAAGCCCTAATGAAGAAATGAAATAGGTCTCCCTTGGAGAGGAGGCTTACTGGAGTGTAACGAAAACAAGCCCCATCCCTCCTCCCCTGTGCGCACATACACACACCCTAGAGGCTTTTGCAAAGCCACAGGAACGGAAATAATTTTGTTTGAATCCATCAAGCATTAAAATCCGTTCGCTGAGGGATTGAAGTGAAAAATGAGCCGGAGACAGGAATTAGAAGCTCACCGCCTGGGCTGTCAAAAGGGATTTTCCCCAGATAGAAAACAAGCAATTGGAAATGCAGGGAAGTAAATCCTTTCAGGCTCTGACATGTATGCACACTCTTGGTTGCCCCTCCCAGCCCTCTTGGTTCTGAGTTCATGAAGTCAAACCTGGACACATCTTCTTGTGCACTCTCTGGCCATATTGACCATCCTTGGGATCCCCTTCCAGGGGTCTGCTCGAGAATGTTGCAAGCCTCAGGCCAAGTGGAGGGATGAGACACCCAGGGGAGCCAGCTGCACTTCCATACTCATGTACTTGTGGGTACCTAAAGTGCCAAAGGGAAGACAGGGCAGCTGCAGAAAGGATAAAGCAATAGCTCTAAGAACCATTTTATCTACTGTGTAAAATTTGCTAAAGATGAGGGGCAAAGTTGACATTCTAGTTATAATCACTTATGAGATATAAGCACCTTAGTTTATGC
>VZTZ01031130.1:0-13434 GCA_013400955.1 Drymodes brunneopygia
TGCCAGGGCAAAGCCCTCTAAGAAGTGCATCAAACACAGGCCAGCCAGGCAGCCAATGGAGGTGATTATTCTGCTGCTCTAAGCACTGGCACTGTCCCCCCAGAGCGCTGTGTGCAGTTCTGGGCCCCACAATTTAAGAAGTATGTGAGAGTCTTTGGACGCACCCAGAAGAGGGCAATCAAGTTGGTGACAGGGCTAGAAGGAATGTCCTGTGAGGAGTTGCTAAGGACTTTGGATTTGTCAGGTTTGGAGAAATGGACACTGAAGGGTTATCTTGCTGCTCTTTACAGCTTCCTGAGGAAAAGTGGAGAGGGAGGTCCCTGGTATCCAGTCACAGGACACATGGGAATGGCGCAGAACTGTGCTAGGACTTGACATGAGGAAACTTTTCTTTGCTGAAAGGTGTTCAAACACTGAAGAGGCTTCCTCCAGAGGTGGTTGATTCCCCAAGCCTGCCAGTGTTTCAGATGCCTTTGATCAATTTCCTCACTAATTTGATTCAATTTTCAGCTAAAAATTGGTCAAGCAGTTGGACTAGATGAGCACTGTTCACATTCCATATTCCACCTGGAAAAAAACTATTTTACAAGGAATTTTGTATCTGCTTTCAAGTATGAAACAAACTTAAGCTGGTTACCTCCACGTTGCTTCACTTTTCCCACTTCCCTTGTTAAATTTCCCTTCTTCTCAGTCTCCAGCAATTATTAAAAAATAGTGGGATCTGTATGAAAATGAAAGCTAGGCCAACCCAATACTGGCTTTGTTTTCACCTGCCCTCTAGTTCTTCCTCTCTTCACCTGCCATCTCTTTTGATTTTCATGTTTTGAAGCAATGGCTTTACACAATGAAAAACACAACCCATCACAACAGACTCTTCATCTCAGCTGGGACCTTTGAGACTGCCAATGCATTGTAAAGCAGCATGATATTTTGTCAAGAGAATGTATACATGCAGACAATCTGTTCATAATATTTTCTTAGACCTTTACCTTAACTCCCACCTTAACCCCTCTGCTCTTCTTGTCAGGATTCCCAAAGACAAGAAGAAAAACAATACCCTCAACACACAACATGCAGACATCTATGTTACAAGCAACTTTTGATTTAAATGCAGATTTTTTTTATTAGCATGACACTGCATATTCTTTTATATTTAATGGCATTGTGGCTCCAATACCATGTGGGGAAATTTCTAGTAAGCAACAGTACTACCTGTTTGAAAACATTCACAGAAAATTAGAAAGTATTGGACACCACAGCTAAATATCTGGTTGCAACTAGATGAAGGTTTTACTTAACTCCAGATATATGTACTTCACTGGAGGAGAAGGAGAAAATGAAGACAAACTCTCCAGAATCCCTCCTAACATAATGAAGTCTCTTATGTGTTTGACAGCCTTTAAAACCACACAATTTACATCTACCCTTTTCTTTATAATATATCATACATATTACAGACTCAGGCATAGAAGTTTCTCAGCTTCACACAAAATTAAATAACAGAAAACTCATGCTAACATCTACCCCGCAATCTGATTAAGATTTCCTATATCGTTAGCCTGGCAAATTCAGTTAACTGTTCATCAGATCACCAGTTTCTGTTACACTGCTAGCAAGTTACAGCACTCATAAAGGACACCTCCTTTTCTAATGGTTCTCTGCCCGTTCCTAGTAATAAGATTGGCTTTTAAAAGTTAAGACAGTTCCAGGAAACTTTCTTATTTCTATTTTTGGGAGGCTTGTGTTTTAAACACCAACAAGACAGAGATACATAGTTCATCCTGTTGTTGTATTTCTAGTCTCTCAGTAAACTACTGTGGGTTAGGAAAGAAAGTACTAGAAATTTCCAAGTCATGTGAAGGATAAGAGTGTATTTGTACAGTCTACAGCTCCTATTTATCTTCATAAACTTCCATTTTTTTTCCAGACTCTGGTATCTAGAATGCACACTCCACTCTTTATACTAAAGTATTTAACTAATGCAACTCTAGTCAAAAGCGTGCCTGAGATCTGCCTTAAAAGCCTAACACTGTATAGAAATAAATGAAAACTAAAGGTGAAGTCTTTCCACTAATACATTCTTTCTGCCAAAAATTTATTGTTTACACTGGCTTAAATGTGGCAAATTCCATAGCAAAACATGTGAAATGCACACATATTTAAGTTTATAAGAAACAATATTTCATACTTATTAAATGCATTTCAGAAATAGCAAATATGTCCTATTTCCAATTAAATTATTAAAACTTAATTTAAGTCTACACAAATAATTTTGACACCTTGTAACTTTTACATATGGCCCTTCATAGCACACTTATCTCCTTTCTAAGAAGGCACAGTCAGAGTAAAAAAAGTTGAAGGAAAAAAACCCAGGAAAGCAAAATTCAGAAGTATCTGGTCAAACCATAATTACTCCCTCTAAATTCAATATCCTCTTTCACCACAAGATCCAGATACCTCAGGTCCACAATGTAGACCTCTATTCTGTGTTTTATCTGTGTTCAGCAGATTATCACGTAACAGCTTGCTTTTAATCTTTTTGTTGTCAAGCCACCGAGACAGAAAATGTTCATCTAACGCTTTTCAAGTTTTGGTATGCAGAAAAAGTATGTAGAGACGTCAAGACTGTTTGGATGAATATTTTCTCATGGGCACTTGGCATTTTGCCGTGGTTTCCTCACTAGTATCCAAAACATCCACTCCTCACTCCTTCTCTCCTTCTCTTTCAGTTCTCAAAACTTCACATGTAAATTGATCTCCTGCTTCTTCCTCAAACTGTTTTGTGAACCATCTGAAAAAGAACTCACAGCACATTTTAAAGCCTCTCTGATAGTCTCAGTTCCAAGCAACTAGAAAAATATCAGTAACAACATAAGAACAAACTGAGATATCCAGAACAAACTGAGTCTCAATCCAGGCACAGCAGATGTCAAAATTAAGCTGACACAATAATCAAATTCATGCAAAAGATTAATAAAAGTTGTTTCCTAAATATAGTTCTAAAAATTATTTTCTAAAGCTTATGACTCAGGTTTTTGAAATTACAGAAGGTATGAACACACTTTGTACCCTGAATCATATTTTAAGTGCAAAATTCAATCATTTTAAGGAAAAGTCCACAGGAAATACTAGATTGCTCTATTTATTGACAGTGAACTTAGTTTTCAAAATATTCTTTTCCTGAAATATTTCTGAATAGTGGGCAGTGATTTTACAATCATTTACTAACAAGTAAGCTGAGGAAGACATCCCAACACAAAGTGGCACCTGAAACTACCTGTTCAGTCAAGATCCATAAAGTTAAATCTAGTTCATACTAAGAAGTGATTTTCCACCTTTCTAATAACTCACACAATTTTTAACATTAATAGCATTAAGTCAGTTACAGGTCTGGCCACACTACAACCGCTACCGAGACCAACAAAATTTTCAATCACAGGAGCAGAGACTTAAGCAAACTTAAGTGGATTGAAAGTTGGTGAATTTGGCATACATAGCTTATCAACTATAACCCTCTCTCTCTTTATCTGACATCACAGATCAGAAAACTGTCAATATGCCAACTGAGAAAGGACAAGACCTTGACATTCCTAAGACAGGAATATGTCAAATGCAGACCAATATACAAACTTACCAGTACACATAAACTTTAATTCTTCTTGCTATGCTGCCAAAAATCAGTTAAAATGAACCTACAGCAGTCAATTCCGAACTAAAGAATGGCTGGTCCCTCAGATCATCTTCAGTTCTGCACTTATTGATAAAGGCAAAACCAGATGCACATGGGTGTTGGCTGAGCCAGCAGTTAACATAGTTGTTTCACGGTATACTCAACTCCATACACCATCCTTCACAGCAGATCTCAGCAACTGGAAGCTGTTCCTACCTTCAAGTTAATGTTTTAAAATTTGTAAAATAAAAGCATATTAAAGATAAGTAAGCCAAAAGGTATCAGTAACACCAAAGTTCTTACTATTGTTTCACAACTATTAATATATATTTTGCTAACTCTAACAACTGTGACAGTGCCAGCTATGCATATCACATACTGCAGATCCATCACCACGTAATGCTGCCTTTGACACTTTTATCAATTGCCAGGCATACATACTATGACTGAAAAAATCCATAGAAAATAACCTTGGCCGTTGTCTGGGTAAACTCAATCCAGCAGTCTGTATGCCATTAATTTACAATGCAGCTACGTAGAACACGTGGAAATATGCTTAAGACTCCAAGGAATTTCACTGCTCTTTCCAACTGGATGCTCTAAATTTAAAACAATTTAATCTTTTTATTGATATCACAATTACTGATTTCAGTTTAAACAGCTGCTACTGACAGCCTATCAGAAGTAGTGTCATTTTTTAGTTATTTATACTGCAGTAGCCCTTAGAATTAAAATAACTACAGCTTATATTATGCCATGTATAAACTAATAATGTGAGGCCATCACCACTAATTTTTAGTGGCTGCACCTCACTGAAGTTTTACTGGATAGTACAGATACAGTAGTGGGAATAATACACCATAAGACACACAAGTTTCCATAGAAAAGTGCCTAGGGATAGACAGATAGCTGAGAGTTGTCACCTTAAAAAAATTCCCAGACATAAACCCCAACCTTAAGAAATAACACTGCCAGCCATCTAGACCTAGCAAGTATCAGTAGTTAAGTCTGAGGAAGAATTTGAAAGAAAACATGGGAGCGGCTTAATGTGCAAATCAAAAGGTACATATTGGCCACATACTGATCAGGAATTGAACAGTTCAAATAAAAACAGCAAATCCACCATTATTCTGTGAATTAACTTATCTATTTGAACATCTTACATTGTCTATAGTGATAAATAGTGGCTGAACACAATTCAGCAGTTAATTCAATTTTTGTAACATTACCTATTCAGTAACAAACTAAAAACCAACAATATAGCTATCACTGTATTAAAAAGGAAAATAGCCAAAAACAAGCAAAAGTAATTTTAAAATCATTCTCTTTGATAAGCAATTTTCCAACAGACACAGTCAAGTTAGAGTAATTTTTTTTAAGGTGGGAATAATTATTTCAAAGCAGGTTTAGTTTAATTTTTTAATCCATTCTTAATCATAAAATGACCTGCAGGAATTTAATCACTTATCAACGATAGCTAGTGTTACCATAACACGAAAGGCTCCTCCTTGCACAGACAAAAGAACTGGACTGCAGATGTTCTGGTAGTCCCAATATTTCTCTGCTAAATATTGAGTGTCACTATATCGTACTGCTAATACTGCTTGCAAACTGCTTCTATCTGTAAAAAACTTCTCTAATCACATTACCTAACAACTTCCACTTATTAAAAATAGCAAAAAGAAACAGAATAACCCCAACTTACACTAAAACCTAACACCATTTTGATTTTATATCCAAGATCATTAAAAATAAAAAAGTATTTAATTTAAGTGACTGACAGGTGTGTAAAATTAACCATCTGTATATATTTTTGCAGCCTTACAAATGAATTGAACACTTCTATGAAGTGAAAAATTTCATGTAACATTAATTTCTTTTTCTATCATAGCACTTGAAGTAATTCAGTCTTCCAAGAGTCTTTACTGATTTAAAAGAAAAGTATTGCCAGATAGACACAAACATGGACAGTGCATAAGAAAACTGTTATACATCCTTAGCTTAGTATACATAGTGAATAAAAACTACATGTCTTTCCTTCAAGAAGCTAACTGAAAAATGCAAAGTACTGCTAATCTCAACAATTTATTTTACTTTCATTTCAAAATGCTCCAAGGGAGTAATTGTTGTCTTGTTCACTGAAGTACTTAATGAGAATTTTTATTATCAAGATAAACAATTATTAAATGAGTAACAGCATGCTGTTAATTTCATTTCAATAAAAACTTTTTAGTTAGAACTTAACCTTAAACTGTATCTTCATCTACCTTATTTAACTTACAGACATTCCTCCTGTAGTTCAGTTTCCACAAATGGTCACATACAAAATATCTACAAGTTTCAGTGCCTGTATCATGTAATACCTGTCAAAAAAGGAAAAAAAGCAATCCCCCCTCTCCAAAAAGAGACACAGCACACTTTAAGAGAAAGTGTTTATTCACAGGGAGAATTTTAAAAAAGTTAGAAAAAAAAAAGCAAAACAAACAAGCAGAAATAAAACCAAAGGACCCTTGTTTTGGGGTTTTTTTACCCCCTCCCTGCCCCCTCAATGATTCCATGAACCTTGGCAACCAGACAAGACAAACACCTTCAGAAGAAAACAACCTGTCAAGACTCCTTAATGTTTACTGCAGGAGAAAATTAATTCTTTTTAACACATACTGGACCACACTTGTCATAAAGGAAAGAGCATGACTCTCTACAGTGCCCCTACTTCTGGGTCAGCCATGTCTGTAAAAGATTTTTTCCCTTACCAGTAGGTTTGAGTGTTACACCTTCCAGTATCCCTTATAAACAACAATACTGAAATAGCACTAGGCCTTGATATAGTACCCATAGAGACAGAGGTTGGTATGCTTCTATACTTCCCAAAATGAGGAAACAAAGTCAACAAACCTTGTTTACCACATTATTTTACAAAAGGATCAAATACTGTGCCAGTGGAATTTAAGAATCACAGTATTCTTTTTTTAAATGCAATCAAACAGTCCTGTGCATATCTCAAGAGGCACGTAAGAGAATGACTAGTCCAGCATTTCTCAGAAAGGAATTCTGATTTTCTAATACTCTGGAGGAGAAAAAACAGTCTTCAGGCTAGTTGATGAATCTGCTAACAACAGGAGATGGGCAGAGCTGGTGAAAACCACTAACAAAACCACAGAAAACACTTTGAAGAGAGAGACCACCTACCAAGCCACTGAGCAATGGAAAAGACTTACCAGCCATGTTCAGGTAAAACACTGGCCTTTCAAGCACGTATCTTGAAAAAAGGTCACAATTCCCTTGCATTCAGCCCACCCTGGCTATCAGCACATGCATACTTTATCTATAATCTAACTAATTAATTGTTGTAATAATGGATATCTTTTACCTTCTTTTCTGCAAATCTGGCAAAGGAGAATAAAGTACAACACAAGCTACTAAAATGTGCACCACAAATTTTCAAAACGCAAGATCTTAATTGTCCTGCCTGGATTTAAAACAGAAGTATAAAATTTCTTTACAATCAGTCTGAATGGAAAATAGTTCTACCGGGGAACTTAGGTGAAATATCATACTTAAAATAAAAAATCAAACAAAGCCCCAAAGAGCCCTAATCTGTTATCTGAAATCCCTAAAATAACTGACACTTGTACTAAGAGAGTAAGCATTTCCCTGCCCACACATCATCAAATGAAGACTGTGCACAGAAACATATCAGCAAAACATGGTACTTGAGAATTCTGTGGTCTGTCCTGAAGGTAAGGGAGCATCACTCTAACAACAAATCACTGCCAGGCTTCATAATGCAGCAGAATAGAAAATGGCATGCAGCTGACACAGAACATGCTTCTCATCTGGCATAAAGTTGTGCTTCACTTGAGGTTTTAGTTCTAGGATTCCACGTCCTAAAAAAAAAATTGTGTTTCTGCTACTCTATATCCACACTCTTCCTACAGGAACAGCATAAAACCTTACCATCTGAGAGATCATTAACTACAAGTGGAACTCATTAAACTTTATTTTTAATTTGCAGCTTCTTAAGTGAGCTGTTCTGCTGGTTTCAGCTGGCGTAGAGTTAATTTTCTTCACAGTGGCTGGTATGGGGCTGTATTTTGGATTTGTGCTGAACACAATGTTGATAATACAGAGATGTTTTTGTTACTGCTGGGCAGACCTTACACAGAGCCAAGGCATTTTCTGCTTTTTCTACTTCCATGCTGGTAAGGAAGTCGGTGGTGCATGGGAGGTTGGGAGGACACACAGCTGTGACAGCTGACCTCCAACTGACCAAAGGGATATTCCAGACCATAAAGTATATAAAACTGGGGGGGAAGAAACGGAAAAGGGGGAGTATTTGGAGTGATGGTGGTTGTCTTCCCAAGTAAGCACTACACATGATGGGGCCCTGCTCTCCTGGAGACAGCTGAACACCAGCCTGCCCATACGAAGGGGTGAATTAATTCCTTGTTTTGCTTTGCTTGTGTGCACTGTTTTTGTTTTCCCTATTAAACTGTCCATATCTCAACCCACAAGTTTTCTGGTTTTTACCCTTCCCATTCTCTCACTGGTCTCACTGGTGGGGAAGCGAGCAAGTGGCTGCCTGGGGTTTGGCTGCTGGCTGGCATTAATGACATGACAGCAGTACACTGAAGAAAGCTATAAATCAGAGACACTGATAAATTAATTCACTTTGTGAAGTACTGGTTAGGCTGCTTCCCATCAACAGATACCTTAGCTGTTTTCCACAATCACAAAATAATAAAACCTATCCACCCTTCTTACCCCGCCTATTAGTTCGTCCCCATCGTTTACAATGTTCATATAAATATTTTTTTAAAAATCCTTTGCTTACAGTTCTGTGGCCTAAATCCTACATAGAAGTTCAGGGAAATTGTGAGAAAGTTCAGATCTGCAAAACAGTAGAAACAAATGCCGCCAAAGGCTCGTACTTTAAATTCAGAACGATTGGTCATCTTTCACAGCTGAGCGCTCATCTACCCAAACATCCTTCTTCAGCACCATCTACCATGCAATGCTACCAGACCCACACCTCACCTCATACACCTCAGTGTAGCATCTTACCTGACACGCTCTGAAATCTTTAGGAACATCTTAATCTCCTGGCTGTACTTCCGTACTTTTTAAAGAACCTCTGCATTTTGAATTTCCATAGTCCAAAACACTGCTGTGGGATTCTGCATTTTAGAAGCAGGATTTCACCACATAGATTCATCTACTCTTTCATACATGTTTTTTCCTATTAAATATTCAGATTTTTCCCTGACACTGTCAACACTTTGTAACATTTTCACATCTGTATGTTTCTGAGGGTTCAAGTGTGTACTAAGTTCTATTTTGCCATATGAAAATCCAGTGGAAAACTACAGGAAATGGTTCAAGTAATTTTGCCCTCACACAAGCACTAAGCGTAGTATCTGAAAAAGGATCTATAGTAATCTCCCACAACAGCAGCTCTACTGAAGTTACATAGTTCTGCTCTCATAAGCAGCATTGCAATTTTAAATCAAACTATTTTTTAACGTCTTTCATGTAACAATAAGCTTCTCTATACATGGCCCAGGAAGGGGCCTGTCAAAAAAGAACTCACATACAAGGGCAACAACAACTACTCAGGAGCAGAACACTCAGGTGCTTTGTTATCTTCCTGCTACAAGCACAGGACACAATGTCAGCTATTTAGTACAGAGCAGGGAGGAGTAGAAATTGTAAGTAGCTGAAAGAAAACAAGACTCTTTAAGGGGGAAGCTGACAATGTAGAATTAATCCTGTTGGATTAATTTTAAAATCAACAGCATTTTTGCAAAACAAAGTTGAGGAGGTTACCTACTGAATCTCAACCACTGTTACAATACTTACAGCTACCAAATTCCCTCAGTTCTTTTGCCTTTCCACAAATGACTTTCAGTTTCAGGGTTTATAGTGCTTGCTTGCTTGCTTTACCTCATCACTGCTTATTTAGTAACTTCAGAGATCAGACTTCTTTAAGATAACCTAAAGTTATCTACTAGCTTCTGTCCTAGTAGAGGGGATTTCCACACATTACCAACAGACAGCTCTTATGTACACATGACAGTTTGAAGTATAAAATGAGTTTTAATGAGCTGAACTATATCCAATCCAATTTCTTTAATTAAGGATCATTTATCTACCTTAAGAACCTTTGCTCACGTGCCTAGATGCACGTCACACAGAAACTAAAGGAAGTAGAAAGGAATTAAGATAATAATTGACAGCACTGAGAAAATCCTCAGTCATTTAAACAAAGACAAATAATGCTAATGCACTAATAAAGTGAATAAAAAGGACAAGTAAGGGAAAGCCTTCTCCACCGACACAAAATGAGGGACAAAAAGAGCTGCAGAGTTACTTCTTTTTCCCTATTAAATCAAACATTTAACAGCACTGCTTGGTTCACACCTATCATATAAAGGGACAGATTTAAAACTGAACTCCAAGCTCTTGGTTGCTTATACACTTTATATTTAGCTAGCTATTCCCACAATGTTATTTAGAAAAATGACATTTTTATCCTACCACAAGTCCATGATGATTCATAACCTCAAACCCTTACAAAGGAAGATTTATTTTGCTCTGCCCACCTCTGTGACAAATCTGTAGTTTAGCTTTCTTTACACTAAACCCACATATTTGCATGATTTGCTGAAAAAAGGCATTTTTAACCAAGCAGCTTTTCTAAAGATTACTCTCACATTCAGTATTTACCAGTATCATACAATAATCTAGACATAAAGGATATTTTAACACAAATAGCTGGAAGGTACAGTATACAGTTACAAAGGTAATTAGCCTGAAAAAGGCAGTAGAAATATTTTGCTACAAAAAGGACTGTTAGCAGATTAGTTTTTATATACATAGATATATAATAAAAACCCAAAACCTGCTGAAACATAATCCTGACTCAGTGAGCTAAAAAATTAACAGTAACTTGCAGGAACTGGTATGCTTTTCAGGCTAATATCACAACTAAGTGTAAGTCTGATATGTAATAAAAAATTTAGCTGTCCAACTACTTATGATCACAGAAAAAAAAGACAGAAATCTTCACTTTGAGTGGTAATACCAGACCAACTGTAAACAGAGACAAACAGGTTTGAGATCTGTGAGCCGCTGAAAGTCCTTCTGTTGAGATCACAATCACCTGCATCTTAACTTCTTTAATTTTAATATATATTTTTGTTTAGTAACACTGAAAAAGGTACAAAATTACTCAGTGATTTAGAGGGAGTGGGTGAAGAGCACAGTGGCTATTCATTTTCCAATGCAGAAAGTAATTTTTATCTTTTATGCGTATTTCCTTAGACCGACCTTACTGGCACAGATCTTTTATGTACAGCATATTTGACTTGTCAAGAAATAGTATGAACACCAAGAATACATACTCACGTATTTGAGTATATTGTTAGACCAACCTACTACACAAGAGTAGTTCTCAACAAGTTTATTAGCTTTTAACACGTGCATAAATGTGACATTTCATATGACTGTCTTTTAAGAATTAGGGATTTAAGATTAAAATGTATCAATTTAAAACAAAATTTTATAGCCCATGTTAATGAAAGAGTAGATGAAAAACAACTCCCAGAGAAGTAAATTAGTAACTTTACCCCTATTTACCACAACAAAAGTGAAAAAACTAACTTACCTTTAACACTTTTTCTGTTCACATCAGCTCCTTTTTCAAGTAAATACTGAGCAATTTCTTTGTGGCCTTTGTAACATGAGATCATCAAGCACGTATGCCCGTGACGGTTTGATACTTCCAGGTCTGCTTTGTGCTCCACAAGGTATTTGACTATTTCCAGGTGACCATCAAAGCAGGCAGCTCTAAGCGGCGTTGAATTTGTCAGCGTTGTGTTGTTGACAGACGCACCATGATCCAACAGACACTGCACAACTTTCAAGTGCCCGGCGGCTGATGCTGCCCACAATGGCGGAGCCCCCTCGATGGTCTCACCATCAAAATTCACCGAGCCACCAACCTCTATCGAGGCAGAGCAATGGTCCAACAAGTATTCCACCATGTCGAGGTGACCATAGCGGGCTGCCATCAGAAGTGGTGTGGCACCATTGGTTTTTTCTGACATCAGCTGGGCCACCTCTTCCTTTGTTTTGCTCGCCAGTAGCTTGGAAAGGAGCCGCAGCTTGCCATCACGAGCTGCGTTGAAGACTGCTGTCTTTAGATCCATTTAGTCTGGACCTCTCTGCTTCCTGATGGGTACACACCTGATTTTTTCAGTCAAGAGTTTATTGGAAGTGCTTAGCCCAAACAGAATGTCCCCAGCTTCTTAGATCAGTTTCATCCAGATAGGACAACATGGAGACTCCGAACAGGGTCCTGACGAAGCGCAAGCTATGCTTATCATAAATCTGCAAAAGGAGAATTCTCGATGTTTTCACTTCCTACTTCGCAAATAAGTAACCGCATTGTATTTTCCCACAGCTAAACCCAAACAAGTCGCTGTTGTGGCGCGCCGGTGTCCAGCTGCATTCCTTGGGACTCTCCCCGGCCGCGCGTTGGCCCCTGAGGAAAGCTACGGGGAGGAGGGGGCTGATCCTGCCAGCGCGTTATCCATACCAGACACGCAAAGATCCTCTTCTCCCTCGTTCCTCTGTGAACTGNTGCGCCCGGGGGCGGGACTGCGCCGCCGCGTGAGGGCGCGGTGCGGGCTCAGCCACCCGCTAGGGGGCGCCGGGGAGCAGCACCGGGGGGCGGGGGCCACAAAGATTCCGGAGGATCCCATAGAGGTACTTTGGATACGCACTTTGTGGACACGCACTTTATGGACACGCGTTTTATAGACACGCACTTTATGGACACGCCGTGGGCTCTGTACGGACACATCTGTGCTGTATACCGGCACTTCTGGGTCCCGTCCTGTGCTCCGCAGCACAAAGGAGACAAGGAGCTGCGGGAGAGTGTCGGCGGAGACCACAACGATGATTTGGGATCAGGAGCATCTCTCTTGCGAGGAGACGCTGCGGGAGCTGCGCTTGTTTAGTCCAGAGAAGAGAAGGCTGAGAGGGGATCTCATCAATGCGTATAAAAAGTATCTATCTCAAAGGCTGGTGCCAAGAGGTTGGTGTCAGACTCTTTTCAGTAGTGCCCAGCGGTGGTACGAGTAGTAATAGCAATAAATTCCAACACAGGAAATTCCACCTCAGCCTGAGGAAGAACTTTACATTAAGGGCGGCAGAGCACTGGAACAGGCTGCCCAGGGAGGTTGTGGAGTCTCCCGCTCTGCAGACATTCAAAACCCACCTGGATGCATTCCTGTGTAACCTGCTGGAGATGACCCCGCTTTGGCAGAGAGGTTGGACTGAATGATCTCCAGAGATCCCTTCCATCCCTCTTTTATGATTCTGTAACTCTGTATATATATATGCTTCATGAATTAAAGAATTTTGGATTAAAAGTCCAGTTTTTGCAGCACAGAGGATGCTCTGGCCCTGGACGACGTTGCTGTTTGGTGCAAAATTTGCTTTACTTGACTGAGATTACACATGGCTTGCTACAGGCTTAGGATATGGCATTTACTTTATTCCTATGATAATAGAAAGGGAGAAAAATCCTGAAAGAGCTGCACCTGAGCAAGGGAATGCAAATTCTATCACAACCAAGTATGTTACTCAGAAAGGAGCCACATGCAGAAACAAAGTCAGACAAGGCCCATAAGCATCAATGGGCAGTAATTTGGACATCAATTTGAAATGCAATCTCGTAGCTTCCCCACTCCAAAAAA